>OX463840.1:2844042-3155841 GCA_949825065.1 Odontocerum albicorne | reverse complement strand
TATTTATTTTTTAGAAAACGTCACAACCGGAAAGACAAGAAAAAGTGAAGAAAGATAAGACCCCGATGGAAAAAAAATATACGAGGGGATGCGGGTTTGGAACTTTGCAGTGCCTTCCAATGACGACACCTTATGGACATTATCGTAATGACAAGGGCAAATTGAGACCAACATTCGCTGGATGTGAGTAAGGAATGTGATAACACTTTAATAGTTTTAAAAATATATATAATATTTTGTTTATTAAATTTAATTACCTTAAAACTTAGCTTAGTATTTTTTTATGCATTGATGAGAATATTTATTTTTTGTATTTTATTGTTGTATTTCTGATGAGAAATGTTTATAATTTTAGTTTTGTATAATTTAATTCACCATTCCAATACAATAAGAGAAGCAAAAAAGTTATTGACTACCTTGTGTGTTAAAACACATTGTTTCACCCCTGTGATAAGTTTGAAGATCTTAAAGATCCATATTGAAATATCATTAGAGGCATCTTCATCAGAGATTTAGTCTGACACTATTATTCTGATACCTTCAAAGACTATTATTTACTGAGATACAGGCATAAGCCTAGTTTACTGAGGACGTGACAAATTAAAGGCATCAAACCCAGATCCGTATATGGATTGAGACTGAGCAGAAAGAAAACAGGGTATCTGTACCTACCATTCGAGAACACAAATGCTGTCACTCCCGTAATGCAAATGGATGGAGAAACATTACCAAATTGTGACTCCTTTAAGTATCTTGGGTCACTCATCCATAGCGATGGAGGATGTGCAGCAGATGTAACACATAGAATTAGTGTGGGATGGATGAAGTTAAGATCAATGACGGGAGTTCTATGTGATCCGAAAATGCCAGTAAAGTTAAAAGGAAAAGTATACCAAACGATTGTCAGACCCGCACTCCTCTATGGCTCTAAATGCTGGACGATGTATAACTCTTACTCTAGGCAACTAGAAACTGCTGAAATGCGTATGCTAAGATGGTCAGCTGGTGTGTCCCTAAGAGACAAAATAAAAAGCTCACGCATTCGTGGAAGCCTAGGTGTTACAGACATCAACAGCAAGATGGAGGAGAGGCGATTGAGATGGTATGGATACATTGGACGCAGAGCACCCGATCACATTGTGAACCAAACAATCTCCATGGATCTTCCTTGAATAACAACCAGAGGAAGACCAAAGAATTCGTGGGTGGTGCAAAAAGATAACCTGATGCAGAGGCACGGCCTGGGGGACGTAGTCCGGGACAGAAGAGCATACAACCTGAGGATGAGGAGAGCTGGCCCCAACAGTTTTCGCAGACAGTGAGTTGGGATGGAGCCAGGGAGAAGAAACCCAGATCCGTATAAATTATGTGTAAAATTTGAATTACCTATGTTTATATTGTTTTTTAAAAACGTTATATTCATACAGTTACTTGTTGTGTAAATGAATAAATAAATATTGGTAAATAATTCTTTCCCCTCACCTTAACTAATGGAGCTTATATAAAAATTGTGTCATGTGACAGACAGAATTGAAAATTGTCTGTAACTGTTATGCCAGCTCAACTGTTATCTAATTTCCAAGAGATAAACCTTCCTTGACGATCAATCTGCCATAGATTCAAAATACTATACATACCTATACCAAATTTAATTCAATTCAATTCACCCTTTAAAGCTCCGCAAGGGAGCATAGGGAGGCTACCAGTCTTCTCCATTCAGAGCGGTTTTGGTCGGTGTTCGTAATCTCCCTCCACGACATTACTAACGCTCCGACTTTCTTGTCATAGGAACGGTACACTTTGAGAGAGGGTCTTCCAGGCCGTCGGGACCTCAATAGACAGAAAAACAGTGCTCTCTTAGGCCAACTATCACCGGTCATTCTCAGAACATGTCCCAGCCAAGACCATCGCCTCTCCCGAATTACAGATACGACAGATCCCTGCCGGGTGCACCGGCGTACAGCGTCGTTTGTTAAGTGGTCATACCACCTGACTCCCAATATCCTCCTGAGACACCTGTTTTCAACATTAAGTATCCTGCGTTCCTGAGTCTTGGTGAGATGCCAAGATTCACAGCCATACAGGAGGATCGGGATGACACATGCGTTAAACAGGCGGCATTTCGTTGTGACGCTGAATCCAGTCGCCTCCCAAATCCTATCCATGCTGTTGAACGCCCCGCTGGCAGCTCCGATGCGGATGGGCAGCTCCGTCCGGAGATCACCATTGGAGGTGATGGTGGCACCCAGGTATCGGAATTGATTCACCTGGGGGATCCGGTTGCCGTTAATCATCACCGGTGCGCCTCCATCCGGACATGCATCATTGCACATGTATTATGTTTTACCACCGTTGAATCGAAGGCTGAAACTCAAAGAATTTTCACATAATCTTGTGGTACTGCGCTGTAATCTGCTCACAGAAACATTGAATAATAATAAACCTATACCAAATAAGCTCATTTATTGGAAAAATACTATGTAACAATAAGCCCGACCCGAATATGACGACCTCCGTGGCCTGGTGGTAAGACACTTGTCTGCCGATCCGGAGGTTGCGGGTTCAATCTCCACTGGAACCCAGATTTTTTAAAATAGGATTCCAGTCTGGTTAACACTTAGGGACTATAAAAACATATTTCTGGTTGGTTGGAAGAGATTGCCACATGGCAATAAACTCGCCAGGTTAAAAAAAAGAAAAAAGCCCGCCAGACAGTGTCACATTTGTATACAAAGCTCCCCTAGGCAGTTTGCAACTTGCACTCCTAAAATAAATAATTAATGAATTGTTAACAGTTTCCATTTTAGACAACGATGCATTTTGTTACATTCTATTGATAAAAGGGCTAATGTGTTTTGTCTGTTTTGTTTAAGGTGGATTTTAAATATGTTTTTAATCGTTTCAATAATGAAAAACTTTGTTCTGCGGAATGGTTTGTTAATGGTGTGCATAAATAAAAAATGTAAATATTTGGATAAACAATTTTTCGTTCTGGTTATCAATAGATTTTAAATATGAACTGAAGTGAACGTATTCTTTCATAAAGCATTCATCTAAATCAAGAGTTCCCAAACTTATTTCGGCCGCAGACCCCTTTACCAAAAACTTTTAAAACCGCCGACCCCCTAGTCATTTACTTTACTTAATCAAATTAATAAGTTTGTACAGTACTCGATATTAAATATTTCATAAGATATCAAACTTTTCATTTTAATCACTTGTAATTGAGGATTGAAAAAGATAAAAAGTCTACGGATTATGGCATTATCTTGTGTAACATTTAATATTGAAATCTGCGCTGACGAAAATTATAGCAAAAAAATACGAGCAGTTTTTTTTAATTTTTGACATTTATAAAATAAACATGTAAATTCAAAATAAGTACAAATATTCTTAATTAGGTACCTATTGGAATCAGAGATATTTTGAAGTAACAAACAAATAGCAGTAGTAAGGGGGTCTATTTTTGCTGTTGTCGACGCCCAAATTTGATTATTGAAACTATCGACCACTAGAAAAATCAAATCGACCACAGGGGTTTAATTTGCCGCTATATGAATATAGCATCTGTAGTAGATCTGTTTCTTCGGAATCCTTGTTTGTATTAAGTATTGGGAGTACAAATTAGTTCGGAAGTTAGCTGCATGTTCAGTAGCAACAATTTAAACATCCGGTCAATTTATTGTCAAATATGTAAATAGATATTATAAGTAAATCACCATTCATTATATCTCATATAAGAGTTGTATTTCCTAATACAACCTAAACTTAGATATTATTACCTAAATATTTATTGGTCACTTTTGCGGCCACTGACATGACCCCCTGAAATGGGCACAGGTCTCATATGCGACCGCCTCATTTCAAAAAAATTTTTTTTTTAAAAACATAATTTCGAAGTAATAAAGTTAATTTGATACACATAATAATGATTTATTCAACAAAAAACTCAATATCTCAAAAATAAAATCTTGCCCTGTAAAGGGTTAAGGAATGCTGTACTTTGTGATTTGGTTTATGATGCCAACATTTCCATAACCGTCGAAGCTGACTACAAACAAGCCCTGAAGATGTTTTCGAACTGCAATGTTTTCGAAATGTTGGCATCATAAGCCAAACCACACAGTATAACATTCTGAGAGACCTTTGGAGACATTTGAGAGACACAAACAGTAAAAAGATGTAAAAATACCTTTATATATTTTTTTCAGTAACGCCACAAATCCTAGAAAAACCTGTCGAAAAAGAAAAAAATATTCAACAGGAGGTTCAAGACCCACCGAAGGGGACTAATCGGGATTCGGCTGGGGAGGCGAAGCACACCTGCAATTAAGCAGCACAACAGGATATGAGAAACTATTATTTAAGAACAACATTTTACTTTCAGTAGTCTTCAGTAAACACACTATATATATATATATATCATAATATATAGAAAATAATACAGTTTTATAAAGTAATTTATATAAATTACTTTACATAATAGTATGTTGGTGCCCACCTAGATGTATGGAAGTGAAACATGGATTTGGCGAAAGAAGGATAAGGGTAGGATTAATGGTGTGAAGATGCATGCACTATAGAAAATTTGTAGTGTTAATTTTTGAAAGAAGACGGAACGAAGACATTTATTAATGAATGCATGAATAAAATGAATGTTTTAAGTAAGATAAAGAAAGGAGCTTTAAGATGGTTTGGACATGTGGAGAGAATAAATGATGAAACAATAACTAAGTGTAAGGTTTGCCTGGAAGAGGTAGACTAAGGAAAACGTGGCTGAACCAAATGGACAAGATTTTGAAAGAAGGTAAAGTGAGAAGTATGAATTATGGAAGATTGTGCATGACATGTGCATGAATGTGAAGAAGGCGAAAGTTGTGTGCTTGGATATAAAAAATTGGAGATCTGTTCTTTTTGCCTACCCTGCAAAGGACATGACGTGCTGATATGTGTGTATGTATTTTTATGAATAATTTAAGGATATTAAAATTTTTGTAATATTTTAACCTTTTTGAATTAAAAAAAATTATGAATAATCAAAATTAACCGTACGTACGTAACTCTTTTACCATCTTCCCAGTTAAATTCTGAATTTCGTTTACATATTCTATTAAACAATCAGAGACTTGATCCTTCGACTTATACACACTTTTGCTAATTTGCTATAAACATCAATAAAACTTCCGAAGTATTTCTCACCATTACATCCAGTTATTTTATGAGGTCCATTCACATCAGTGTGAATAATTTCTAGTATATCTTCCGCTCTTCTTCTATTATTTTTAAAGGGTAAATTATGATTCATGTTCTCGATACACATAGCACACTTCATATAGTCTGATTCTATATCTTTTGGAAACCCTTCCAGCAACTGATATTTAAAATTTACATGTCCGAATGTAAGATAGAGTTCTTCTTTTAAAGTTAATGTTTTATTTGTTACATTTGCAAGTATTTTATTGTTTGAAGGTTAAATGTAATGTATAATGTTTAATTCTGTCATGTTTGTAATTTGTGAATATAAATGTAAGAAGGCGTGTTGATATGTGGGCACATTTCATATTCACAATACTCTCTGCCACAATGCCCCGAATGTATTTAATATAATATTGTTACAAGTTTGTCTTGCCCTATATAAAAGCTGACACTGTGTCATTTGATCGTCCGCAATAAATAAACTAAACAAATTGAACAAATAATGTGAATAGAATTAACTTGAGAATACTTATTGCTATCCTTTATACTTAAGTAAAATGTTTTTTTCGGTTCACACATCTCGGTTTAAAATGATTTTCTTGGCTCTACCAGATGGATTTCTGATAAAAGTGTTATTTATATCAAAATATTCCTCATCTTTCAATCCTATTAAATAATTATTTTCTCTGAGATTTGTCTTTTATTTTCATTAATCTTATTTTTAATATTACAATAATAATAATAGGTGAGTGTATTGATAATAATATAGTAAATATATATAATATAATAATTGATATAATCAAAAATCGGAAAGAAGTATCGATTTATTTTTTCATGCTACGTGCCAGGGGTGGGCATACATGAGGTCAACGAGATCCAAATTCTGGATTTTCATATATGATATATTAAGAGCCACACCATAGTCACGTTCTCACGTTGTATTAAATGCGCGCACCCTGCACATTGAAATCACAGCACAGATGTATGCACCTTTGTCATTGACAGTTGCATTCATACATGCGCATCTTGTCACTTACAACATTTAGAAAGGAGAATCGCGAAAATACAAGTATAATGGGGAGCTGCACTTAACCTAATAAAGAGCTGCATTTGCCCACGTGTGATATATGCTCTCAGTGAAATACAGACAAACGCCTAGTTTATTGGGGACACGACAAATGAAAGGCAACAACCCCAGATCTGTTGAAATTGTGTATCCAAATTAAATTACCTGTTGTTTTTTCGCAAATTATGTATATGTCATGTGTAAAATAAATAAATATATGTATATCTTGAAATTATACATATATGTGGTTGGTGTGAAGAGATTGCCGTCTGGCAATAAGCCTGCCTAATTGTGCTTGCAATAAAAGTGTTAAATAAATCAGTGAGGTGCATGGTCACGCAGTAATGCACTGGACTTCCGTGCGGAAGGTTGTCGGTTTAAACCTCGTGCTGGGTGTCTCGAACGACACTCCGCCCTAGTGTTCGACGACATCAGGATACCTATGACTTCGGTCATGTCTATTCTTTAAAGTAATGGAAAATAAAATACATTTGAGAGAGAAGCTATCAAACGGTCTGGGCTCATCTCATAGCATCCTCCCAGTCGAGATACTCTCCTACGAATAGGAGGGCAAGCCTGGCGGTGAGGATTCCAAATATTTTTCAGCTCACTACCATAAGGTAAATTATAATACAAAGAAATAAATTATGATAAATAAGCAGTTGATACAATAATAAACAAAAAAAAAACATTGTTGAAAATATAAACACACTACACGCATAATTCCAGATTCACTGCCAGCATTAAGATAGAAAATATAAACACACCACACACATAACTCCAGATTCACTGCCAGCATTAAGATAGAAAATATAAACACACCACACACATAACTCCAGATTCACTGCCAGCATTAAGATAGAAAATATAAACACACCACACACATAACTCCAGATTCACTGCCATATTAAGATAGAAAATATAAACACACCACACACATAACTCCAGATTCACTGCCAGCATTAAGATAGAAAATATAAACACACCACACACATAACTCCAGATTCACTGCCATATTAAGATAGAAAATATAAACACACCACACACATAACTCCAGATTCACTGCCAGCATTAAGATAGAAAATATAAACACACCACACACATAACTCCAGATTCACTGCCAGCATTAAGATAGAAAATATAAACACACCACACGCATAACTCCAGATTCACTGCCAGCATTAAGATAGAAAATATAAACACACCACACACATAACTCCAGATTCACTGCCAGCATTAAGATAGAAAATATAAACACACCACACACATAACTCCAGATTCACTGCCAGCATTAAGATAGAAAATATAAACACACCACACACATAACTCCAGATTCACTGCCAGCATTAAGATAGAAAATATAAACACACCACACACATAACTCCAGATTCACTGCCAGCATTAAGATAGAAAATATAAACACACCACACACATAACTCCAGATTCACTGCCAGCATTAAGATAGAAAATATAAACACACCACACACATAACTCCAGATTCACTGCCAGCATTAAGATAGAAAATATAAACACACCACACACATAACTCCAGATTCACTGCCAGCATTAAGAGAGAAATAAAATACATGCGGCTCTCGACTTACGCACATCATTGGTTCCTAAAAATGTGTGCGAATGTTGAATGTTCGAAAGTAGAGGGATGTAACAAAAACATCAAAAAATGTATTTTAAAATATTTATTTATCAATAATATATTAAAATATTTATTACTCAATATACATAATTAAGTTAACGAGGCGTGTTTAAGTGCTTTCAGGTGTTTTCTTTATACACTTGTCAAGAGTTAGTTGAATACCACCGTTTTTTTTTTTCTTGATAAAGAGTTCTATAACATGCTGTGTCTTTCTCAATCGTCCTACGTACTTGAGATATACGTTCTCCATTGGGATCACATTCTTCCATGATAGTAAAAAAATTGTCAAGATACATGAAGGCTTCATTCATATTTTTTATTGTCAAAGTCTTGACTATTTTATCAGCTTCTTCTTCCTCACTTTCATTGTGTATTTCATTTAACTCTTGTTGCTCAATTAAGTATTCATTTGCCAGAGGTACTGAGTGACATTCAATCAACTCATTAACATCTTCGTTGTTGACGTCCAAGTTTAGTTCATTCATTATGCTAACTATTTCATCTGTGATAGTTTCTGGAGTTTCTTCAGAATTCACTCGTCATTTGTGGGCATAATTGTTTCCAGGAACCTTTCATTGTTGACTCTTTTATTTCAGCCCACGAGTCTTCAATATTGTTTATTTCGTTCCATATATTATAAGTTCTTCCTAAAAAGTGGGAGCGACTGCGAGGAAGCGAACAATTTTTGCATTATCGACAAAAATCTTTAAAAAATTGAATTTTACAAATGTGTGAAATAGCGAATTATGCGAAAGTAGAATGTGTGAAAGTCGAAGGCCGCCTGTAAGTCCAAATTTAGACAAAACAGAAAAAGAATTTAAAAGACTGCTGCATGTATCTGTTATTTTATTTACAGTACAATTTTAAGAAGTTAAATTCATTTGAATGGAAAGCAAACTGAAAAGATAAATACATAAACCCAACATTTTGTGGATATAGAGAACTGCTTCAATAGGTAAAGAAAGTTCAGGTAGTCGAGTAATTTCATTCCTAATTTAATTTTTACTTATAATCGTATCATTGAGAAAGGGCAGAAATCTGTATAACTCATCTTTACTAATAATATGAGGATCTAGAAAAAAAATTATAAGATTTAACAAAATTTACAGGTTTTCAACACGTCAACACCATCTATGAAATAAGAAAGGAACTATTTGCATTAATTCTTATATTTTACAATTAGTATCTCTTATAGCTAGCTGATAAGACAACAATTACCTCTTATAGCTAGCTAGCTACAATTACCTCTTATAGCTAGCTGATAAGACATGATCATAAATAATAATGTGAAATTGTACTATTTGCTAAATCCATCACATTTCTCTATAAAACTTTAATTTCATACTTTTTTATACTTCAGAAAGTCTAGGATGAACCATGCGATGTTTGTCACAAAGGGATGGGGTAAAATGTTTTTTTTTTACAAATCGAATAGTTTTTTTACAAATAGAACAATTGTTTTTCTCTAAACTGACGTTTTAATTCCCAATTTTCATTATACTGACTTTCTAATGTACAGGTTGTCCTCGACTTACGACCGAGATACGTTCCAGGACTTTGGTCATAATTCGAATTGGTCGTAAGTCGAATTTCATACAAAATATGTATGTACTTACATATTAAAATAAAACATGTATATTTATTTATATTTTTTTATTGTTAAATTTATACTTATTTATTAATACAAAATAAAATATTTACTTCATTAATATTTAAAATCTTTCGTCATCTGTACTTATATAAGTACATGTGTACAATCCATTGGCTCATCAACACTAGTGGAAGAAGAAGCAGTAGTAGTCTTTTTAAAAAACATATCCAATTTTAGTTGAGTTGTTTGTTGTTTTTTTTCCCTGTATATTTCTTTGTAGCAAGCAAGATCTTCCTGAATACGGCGGTTTATACTCAAAAATCTTTCGTTATCCGAATCCATTTTTGCAAATTTTTGCATTACTTGGTCAATTTGAAGGAACGCTGCTTCCATTTCTTTCAATATAATTTTTTTTGGAGATTCCAAGACCATTTCTTTTTTTTTTAGTCTCTTCTTCAACCCTTTGATTTTCGATGCATAATAATTCTTCATTTGTAAGATCGTCCAAATCATTTTCTATAAGTTGGTCTATGTCTTCACGATCAATATTAATATCAAGTTTCTTGCAAAGCTCTACAATGAGATTTGTAGTGTGTTCAATTTCATTTTCTTTTTCAAATTGCGACTGAGTTATGTTTTCAAAACGTTTAGTAAGCTTTTTCCATATTCCATACATGCACAATGATGTGACCTCTTGCCATCCCTTTCCAATATTTTTAATTGCTTGATGAATATTAAAATTCTTCCAAAACTCTTTAAACGTTTTTCCCTCGTCAAGCGCAACTATTGCTTGGGCCAATGTAGTTTTTAAATAATAGGCTTTAAATGTGACAATAGCTCCCTGGTCCATAGGTTGCAAAATACTGGTGGTATTAGGGGGTAAATACACGATTTTAACGTTAGGATGTAAATTTACGATATGTGGTGGATGTCCTGGTGCATTTTCTAGTATTAAAGGTATATTGAATGGAATTCCTTTCTGATTACAATATTGTTTTACTCCTGGAATAAAAAAATTCAAAAACCAGTCTTCAAAAATAAATTGTGTCATCCACCCTTTTTTGTTTGAGCGGTAATATAGTGGTAACATGTCGATATTGATTCCTTTGAGGGCTCTCGGCTTTTTAGAGTGATAAATCATTAATGGTTTCAATTTATATCCAGCAATATTGCCACCTAATAAAAGTGTAAAACGATCCTTAAATGCCTTGAAGCCTGGCATACTTTTTTCTTCCTTATTAATGTAGGTACGCTGAGGCATTTTCTTCCAATAGAGCGCGGTTTCGTCAGCATTAAAAATTTGTTCCTTGACGTATTCTTCTTTCCTAATCAATGTGTCAAATATTTTGATAAAATCTTCAGCAGCCTTGTAATCGGCACTAGCTGCCTCTCCACTTATTTTCACATTTTGATAATTCGCCCGTTTTTTGAATCTCGCAAACCAACCATTACTGGCAGTAAATGTTTGCTCGTAGTTAGTTCGCTCCTTTAATTTTAGGTTTTCAAAAAGGCTCAGCGCCTTTGTCTTTATGGTCACAAGGCTAAGGGGGATTCCTTTTTTTTTATCAAATGTTCCATCCAAATCACCATTAGTTTTTCCATTTCGTAAATGGGTCCAAGTTTTTTGTTTTGTTATTATTGTAGATTTTATAGATTACTACTCCTTTAACAGCTTCACTGATACTTAGTGTATTCTTCAAAATTGTAGAGATCGTTGAATGTGATAAGTGTAGATCGCGAGCTATGCCCTTCACTCTTTTACCACTCTCATATTGTTTAATTATTTTAAGTTTTATTTCTAAATCTATTGCACTTCTCTTTTTTTGTCACATCTACTCCGTTTGCCAGTCATTATGGGCACGATTTATTGATTATTCACTTCAGATATTAAATGGGTATATGTATTATTTCATCACCATCATCATCACCATCAGCCTGTATCTATCCACTGCAGGATGTAGGCCTCTCCAAGTTGTCTCCACAAAATCCTGTCCTTTGCACATTGCTGCCACATAATACCTGCATGCTTACGTATTTCGTCCACCCAGCGCGCCTTAGGTCTTCTTACAGGCCTTTTTATACCTATTGGGTACCACTTGATTACTTCATACGTCCAACGATGGTCTGTTGCTCGGGCGATATGTCCAGCCCACTTCCACTTGAGTCTTTTTGCAACCTCTATAACATCTTCAACCTTTGTTTGGGCTCGTATCCACTCATTACGTTTTCGGTCTCTTCTGGTATAACCTAGCATGCACCTGTCCATGCTGCATTGTGTTGTTTGGAGCTTTTGTAACATTCGTACCGATAAAGTCCAAGTCTCGCATCCATATGTTAGTACTGGCAAGATGCATTGGTTAAATACCTTCCGTTTGAGGCAGATTGGGAGATTGCTCTTGAAGATGTAGTTTAGTCGTCCAAAGGAACTCAAGCTAGTTTTGATCTTCTATTTATTTCATTTAAAGTACAGTCTTCAAATGTAATACTTTGTCCTAAGTAGATATATTGTTGGACTTGTTCCAGCTGTGTACCGTCCACCTGGATAGTTGTGGCATCAGCAAAGCGGTTTAACATATATTTTGTTTTATCAATATTCATTTTTAAACCTGCTAATTTGCTTGGCTCCGCTAACTCCAGTATTTGGCTCTGCAGTTCTTCAGGACATGTAGCGAAGGTAATAATATCGTCTGCAAATCTAAGGTGGCTCAGATATGAACCATTAACGCAGATTCCTTTATTTTCCCATTCAAGCTTTTTGAACACATCCTCCAGGGTAGCGTTGAATAATTTTGGCGAGATGGCATCGCCCTGGCGGACACCATTACTTATTGGAAATTTATCGGTACTTTGGTGGAGATTTACTGTTGCTGTCGCGTTATTGTATATATTACTGAAGAGATTGACGTAGCGTTTTTGTATTATTTATATCTTATTATATTAATGTGTATATATGTCCATGTTCAAAAACACTGTGTTAACTGAATTATGTATACATAATTTTAAAACAACGAAGGGAGAAACAAATGAGAACAACGAATGAGAAACAAACGACATTCTACTGACCAGCAGGAAGTTTTTATGGCATCATTATTGCGTCATCTTGGTTTACACATGAATCAGGGTTGACAAAGGCGCACCATAATGCAATTTAAAAAAAAAATCTTTTTTTTTTTTGGTCGTAAGTGCGAATGGTCGTAAGTAGAACCGTCGTAAGTCGAGGACTACCTGTATTGTATGATTTGTATCTATCTTTAAATAGGCCAAGATCCACTATGAATTAATACTAATTACGAACATTTAATTAAAATCTATTTTTCAAAATCCAATTATCGACTACCCCATCCCTAGCCAATGCAGACTAACGTAGTGACTTTTGACAAACGTCACCAAATATTATTAGATTTTAACAAACTGCCACAGTTTTGCTAATTTGTGACAAGATGTATTAATTTGTCATTATCGTTAGTTTTATGTAATGTAACTATATTTACCTAAATAACTTTCTATTTATTAGAAACGAGGCTTATATTAAAATTGATAAAATAATTAAAATTACTGAACATCGTTACAAGGTTGTATTGGGCCAAATTTGTGAGCTGTCATACGGTTCATCCTAGATTTTCCGAACTATAGTATGCAATCAACCAATAAAATTGAAATAATAAAAAAATACAATACTCAAGAAATGTAACATGGTCCCTGTGACATTTGAAATATCATGTCTCAAAGGGATGGGTTAAAATCGTTTTTTTTTTACAAATCGAATAGTTTTTTTATAAATCGAAAAATTGTTTTTTTCTAAACTGACGTTTTAATTCCTAATTTTCATTATACTGACTTTCTAATGTATTCTATGATTTGTATCTACCTTTAAATAGGCCAAGATCCACTATGAATTAATACTAATTACGAACATTTAATTTTAGGTATAAATAAATCGAAAATCCAATTATCGTACACCCCATCCCTAGCCAATGTAGACTAACGTAGTGACTTTTGACGAACGTCGCCAAATATTATTTGATTTTAACAAACTGACATATTTTTGCTAATTTGTAACAAGATGTATTAATTTGTCATTATTGTTAGTTTTTTGTAATGTATTTACCTAAATAACTTGCTATTTATTAGAATCGAGGCTTATATTAGGTCCTTACATATGAAATTGGCGTTTTGTTTGGGAGAAACATAAAGTTGATTTTTTTTTAATATAATATATTTATTTAATCAAAGTATGTACCATTGCTATCTATGCACTTTTGCCATCTCATAGGTAGTTCATCGATCCCTTTACTAAAAAAACCATTCGGACGGGAATCAATAAAATCTTTGAAGTCGGTTTGGACTGCCCCATCGGAGTTGAATTTTTTCCCTTGCAAGAAGTTATCCAAATTTCGAAAAAAATAGTAATCTGTCGGGGCAAGGTCCGGAGAGTACGGTGGATGTCTTAGACATTCCAATTGAAGCTCTTCTAATTTGGTAGCCGTCTGTTGTGCAGTGTGTGGTCTAGCGTTATCATGAAGCAGCAGTGGCCTAGAGCGATTAACCAGCCTCGGTTGTTTAGCAGCTAGCTTTTCCATCATGGTTTGCAGTTGCTGACAATAGACATCTGCCGTAATCGTCTGGCCAGATTTAAGAAAGCTGTAGTGAACGACACCAGAACTAGTCCACCAAACGCTCACAAGTAACTTTTTTGGAGTCAATTTTCGCTTGGGGCATGGTTTGGCTGGTTCGGCAGGGTTCAGCCATTGCGATGAGCGCTTCCGATTATCATACAGGATCCACTTTTCATCACAGGTAATGATTCGATTCAAAATCCCTTCATTATTGTGCCGGTTGAGTAATGCAACGCAGCAGTCAACGCGCGTTTGTTGATTTGCTTCACTCAATTCGTGAGGTACCCACCTTTCAAGCTTTTTCACCTTCCCAATTTGCTTCAAGTGGATTAAAACAGTTTTATCACTTACACCGCAGCCTGCAGCTAACTCGGACGTGGTTTGCGATGGATCCGCTTCCACAATAGCCTTCAATTCTTCATTATCAACTTTGGTCTCCGGCCGTCCACGGGGCTTTTTCTGCAGGTCGAAATTTCCAGAACGAAAACGTTGGAACCAAAAACGCACTGTGTTTTCTTTTGCGGCACCGTCGCCATACACATCATTAATCCTTCGAGCCGTTTCTGCAGCACTGGTGCCACGGTGGAACTCGTACTCGTAAATAACGCGATATTTCAAGTTTTCCATTTTGTAAACTGAGTGACGCAAAGAAAAAAAACAATTGAGGAAAAAACAAATGAATTATAATTTTCGAAACACAAATACTTGAGTAAATAGCTGTATAAATTTTAATTTGGAATTCCTAACCAAAGAGAAGATATTTGAGATCAAAGTTGCCAGTACGGCAAAACGCCAATTTCATATGTAAGGACCTAATATTAAAGTTGATAAAATAATTAAAATTACTAAACATCGTTACAAGGTTGTATTGGGGCAAATTTTTGAAACGTCACAGGGACCACGCTACATTTTCTTTAGTATAATACTTCATTGGTCCTAATTAATATCAATTTTTAAACAAATCAAAACTTATGCCGCTCAAAAAATATCAACAAAGTTACTCATATTTAATAATGACAGTATTTAAGTTATCGAGATTATCAGACACATTTATATATAAAAGAAATTAAATAACTTGAACTACTCCGTATACTTGAATAACAAAGCATTCACGTTGAAATACGAGTATAATAGAAGAACCGAACAGAGTTTCAACTATATCTGAATATATTATTTAGTGGTTAACCCTTCCTTCCCCGTGATGTGTAACTAGTACACAGTGCTTCTAAACACTTTAATATCTCTATAAATGTAATAAATACTTGGTTCAGATTTTAGGTATTCCTCCGTAATACATTTACGCATTGAATGGAAAAAATAATATTAATAATAATTAATTAGCACTTATCGGCCACATCAGAGATATTTTGTGAAAATCGGGAATAAATTCACCAATACAATCAAACGTGTGCCAGTGTGTGACGCAGGTATATTCATTCTAAAAAAACGCTATGGGTGTGGAAGCGACGGTATTCACGTCTCACTCTCTCTACTTCGGTATATGGGAACGCAAGAAATAGAATCTCAGTTCGCCGTTGTTTCTTCCTTCGAGGTATAACATACACAGTGCTAGTGTTCCGAGTCCTGTCTCAGTAGCTAGCGGGCATTCATACGAGGTGGTCTCTGTGCCTGTTTTGTGAACGTCGGCCGATGTTTTTTCATGTTTTCATCAATTAAATTTCAATTATTATCACGTTTGACTTCAAATTTAATTAATTTAAGTGATTGGCTATAAAAACAATTTTTCGATTTATAAAAAAAGATTCAAACCAGCCTACCGCTGTTTAGTCGATCTTACAAAAGCTTCCGACAGGATTCGGTTGAAGGACCTTCTTAACACCTTGTCCACAAAAATGATACCTCCGTTACTCATTAATGTCATAAGAGAGATCAACTTGGATAGTAACACAAAAATCAGAGCAAATGGGAAATATACTAAAGCCATAAAAACATCGGTTGGAATCAGACAAAGCGATAGCCTAAGCCCATTTCTCTTTAACTGCATGATGGATAATATCATTGCAGAGGTTACATCTCTCAAGTTGGGGTACACTCTTGGTAAAGAAGCGGTGGGAATTCTCTGTTATGCGACGCTACACTCATAGCTGAAAATAAAAATGACTTACAGAGAATGCTCACAAAGTTCGATGAATCCTGCTCAAAGTACAATATGATCATCTCTGTAGCAAAAACTAAGTGTATGACATTATCCAAAGACCCACTAGAATGCAGAATTTTAGTACGTGACGAGCCAATTGAACAAGCAACCCAGTTCAGATATCTCGGCAGTGAAATGCTCAGCTCTCATGACCTCCCCTGAGAAGTAAGGCCTCAGGTAAATAAAGCTGCAGTTTTGATGGGCTGCCTGAGAGATGTCATATGGAGGAATAAAGATATGAGAACGGATAGCAAGGTACGCATTTATAAGACCTGTGTGTGACCTATCCTCACATATGGCATCGAAGCAAGGGCAGACACTGTCAGGAAAAAAAGTATGCTAAGGACAACGGAAATGAGAACTCTACGTGCTATTGCTGGGAAGACTTTGCGTGATCGTATAAGGAACACCACAATCCGAGAGGTCTGTGAGGTCCAAGATGTGGTCAGATGGGGACGACAGCGTCGACAATACTGGTACCAACATGTACAGAAAATGAACTCCACAAGAATTCCATACAGAGCTCTGCATAGGGTGTCGGATAGACAGCGTCCACCAAGGAGACCCCCAAAACGATGGAGAGATAGCTGGAGCTCAGCATCACAGGAGAACAATCCTGCAGTAACAGACTCTTGAGTCTATAGAAAGTTTAAGAAGAAGAAGAAGATTGGCTATGAATATTCTTATTTTTCCAATTTTAAATCGCTCATTTTTACATGTGTCTGTATTAAATACAGCACTGGAACGCGCGATTTTTTTTAGCACCGGAAGGGAAAGGTTAAAATAAATACTTTTATTTCGATATATTAGATTATTTTCTGGATCAATATACTTCAAAATTCATTTATACATACTTAAAGATGACGTTATAACTTCAGATCTTAATGTGTCTTTTTTAGCTTATCAAATGAATACACGTCTTTAGATACCGATATCCCTACCACGAATGTAATCTCTATGATAACAAATGATAACAGATTCAGTATAAAGTGGGTCTGTCGTGAAGATACACGTATATATTAAACCTTCAAGAGTCACACAATGGAACTCAAGCTAACAGTTTTGATCCTGGCTGCAGTTGCTTCCTGTGTTATGGCATCAAAATTCAACGGAAAAAACATTATCGACACTCCAGACAATTGTCCAGATGGTCAAAAACCCGATACCAGTGGAACGTGTCAAGAAATATGGGGCAGATTCTATAAAAATCAGGAAAGAATGGATCAATTAAACGTACCCAAAAATATAATTGACCTTCCACCAAACTGTCCAGTGTGCCAGAGGCCCGATGCATCAGGAAGATGTCGTCCTATTATCGGTTGCTAAATCCTTGACGACAAAACAGAACTAAAAATTTTTCATTTATGTGATTATAGTCAAATGTCACAAAAGTTTTCAATTTCAAGTTTTTTCAATTTAATATTAATAATAAAAGTGTAATAAAAATGAGTTTAATAAATTGCGTTTTGTTATTGTATTGTTTTTTATTTTATTTGTGTTTCTAAATTGTAAAGCCGTATTTCTTCGATTATGTTATCATCAATTGTGTGTTGAGTTTTATATCCTCTTGTGATTTCTCGAAAATACAGATAAGTAAAATTTTATTTTATACCGCCAATTTTATTGTTCAAAACGTAAACTAGTTTATTACGGTTTGAACCTTTTCCTTCCTGTGCTAAAAAAATCCGCGTGTTCCGGTGTTGTGTATTCAATACACATGTAAAAATTAGCGATTTTAAATCGGAAAAATAACAATATTCATAGCCAATGTTTTAAATTAATTAAATTTGAAGCCAAAAGTGATAATGATTGAAATTTAATTGCTGAAAACATGAAAAAACATCGGCCGACGTTCACAAAACGGGCGAGACGACCACCTCGAACAAAAGCCAGCTGGCTACTAAACGAGAGAGCGGCCGAAATGAGATTCAATTTTTTGCATTCCCATATACCGAAGTAGAGTGAGAGTGAGACGTGAATAGTTTTGCTTCCTTACCCATACGGATTTTTAGAATGAATATATCTACATCATACACTGGCACACGTTTGATTGTAATGGGGAATTAATTCCCGATTTTCACAAAATATCTCTGATGTGGCCGATAAGTGCTAATTATTATTAATATTATTTTTTTCATTCAATGCGTAAATGTATTACGGAGGAATAGCTAAAATCTAAACCCAGTATTTATTATATTTATAGAGATATTAAAGTTTTTACAAGCTATGTGTACTAGTTACACATCTCAAGGAAGGAAGGGTTAAAGACAGGATTTTAAGACCTGAAAATTTTATTGATGAAAATTAAAAATGAATGACCCCTTGTAATCGGGTATGACTGTCAACCATCCTTCAGAAGATACATTTGCGTTATTGATTTTTGGTTTCCAAGCTCTTGCGCTTTAGCAAGCGCAGTCTTGATAAATCAAACCCTGCCAGATGTCCTGTATATACGGGATATTCCCTTTATTTAGTTGAATTTCAATTGTCATGTATATTTAGAATAAAAAAATTTAACTTTCATACTAAACTCAAAACTACATTATACCTATATTTCAGACAACGTCAAAGATAGACAGCTACACACAGGTTATTTGTGGTTGCATAGTTTGCTAGTTTGTAAAATAAAATACTCAAACAAAAGTGTACTATTATCGACAAATATTTCAAAGAATGGAATTTTATAATAAACTGGATATTGGATGATGATGTAGAATGTAAAATATCCAGGCGTATGTTCAGTATTGTTGATAATTACCGAATATATATTTGAAAATTGTAGAATATATATTCAGCATATCAGCCCATCCCGTATGATATTTTTTTTCCCCATATTATAAAAAAAAAATCTGGCAACCCTAACCACATGTATTAGCTGAAAAAAATCTACAATTAATATTAAACTGCTTTATCAACTCATTTTTTGTATCCGATAGACAAGATCTTTTTATAATGTTACCTCCTCAAATGTGTAAATTATCTGAAAAGATGCTGCTAGCGTCTGCAACTTAGAATGTATGCAAACAGCTTTAAATATGTGTTATAAATGTGTACACCTAATATTCTAGGCGAGAATATATACAATTTTATTGAATCAATGTATCTCACAATGTTTTCCTTTTAGTTTGTGATGCTTTTAGTCACCGACTATCGGCGGTTTAAATTACCCGCGGTCAATCGAGGCTTAAAAATGTTAAATGGAAACTTTTTATGATCTTCAGAAAGTCAATAGTATTCTAACGCGAGGCTCTACAATGCCTACGCCATTTTCCTCACTATTTAGCAGATTTGGACGTTATTTAGCAGATTTGGATTTGGAAAAAATATTAAGCAGATTTGGACGTTTCATATCATAATTGTGCATAATTATGCGTTTCTAACACACATGTGTCTTGATTCATTGATAATTCTAGCATATTTATACAAAAAATATATTTTCAGTAGTGCAAATTCATTCAAACGGAAAAATCTTGACGCAAAAGATTGAAATATCGCAAAATCAGAAGTTTGGGACCAAAAGCGTGAAAACTCGTAGAACAAAGAATATTTGTGTTGTTATTATGTACATATATTCGTAAACTTGGACGCCAATGGCAGTTTTTCGAGTGACAAGTAGTTAATTTCAGCCTATTTCTATGAAATATTAAAAAATATTTAGCAGATTGGGACGTTTCATATCATAAATTACGTAAATGCATTTCCATCACACATGTGTCTTGTTTCATTGATAATTCTAGCATTTTTAAACAAAAAATATTTTTTCAGTAGTCCAAATTCATTTAAACGGAAAAATCTTGACGCAAAAGATTGAAATATCGCAAAATTAGAGCTTTGGGACCAAAAACACGCAAACACGTGGAACAAATAATATTTATGTCTTGATATTTTACAAATATTCGTAGACTTGGACGCCGATGGCAGTTTTTCGAGTGGAAAGTGGTCAATTTTAGCCTATTTCTATGAAATATTCTAACATATTTAGCAGATTTCGACATTTCATATCATAATTAATGTCAATGCGTTTCTATCACACATGTGTCTTGATTCATTGATAATTCTAGCATTTTTGTACAAAAAATATATTTTCTGTAGTCCAAATTCATTCAAACGGAAAAATCTTGACGCAAAAGATTGAAATATCGCAAAATTAGAGCTTTGGGACCAAAAACGTGAAAACACCTGGAACAAATAATATTTCTGTCGTTATTTTGTACATATATTCTAAAACTTGGACGCCAATGGCAGTTTTTCGAGGGAAAAGTTGTTAATTTCAGCCTATTTCTATGAAATATTAAAAAATGTTTAGCGGATTGGGACGTTTCATATAATAAATTACGTCAATGCGTTACAATCACACATGTGTCTTGATTCATTGATAATTCTAGCATTTTTGTACAAAAAATATTTTTTCAGTAGTCCAAATTCATTCAAACGGAAAAATCTTGACGCAAAAGATTGAAATATCGCAAAATTAGAGCTTTGGGACCAAAAATACGAAAACACGTGGAACAAATAATATTTCTGTCTTGATATTTTACAAATATTCGTAGACTTGGACGCCGATGGCAGTTTTTCGAGTGAAAAGTGGTTAATTTTAGCCTATTTCTATGAAATATTCTAACATATTTAGCAGATTTCGACATTTCATATCATAATTAACGTCAATGCGTTTCTATCACACATGTGTCTTGATTCATTGATAAGTCTAGCATTTTTGTAAAAAAAATATATTTTCAGTAGTCCAAATTCATTCAAACGGAAAAATCTTGACGCAAAAGATTGAAATATCGCAAAATTAGAGCTTTGGGACCAAAAACATGAAAACACCCGGAACAAAAAACATTTCTGTCGTGATTTTGTACATATATTCGTAGACTTGGACGCCAATGGCAGTTTTTCGAGTGAAAAGTGGTTAATTTCTGCCAATTTCTATGAAATATTAAAAAATATTTAGCAAATTGGGACGTTTCATATCATAATTTTACGTCAATGCGTTTCTATCACACATGTGTCTTGATTCATTGATAATTCTAGCATTTTTGTAAAAAAAATATATTTCAGTAGTCCAAATTCATTCAAACGGAAAAATCTTGACGCAAAAGATTGAAATATCGCAAAATTAGAGCTTTGGGACCAAAAATACGAAAACACGTGGAACAAATAATATTTCTGTTGTTATTTTGTACATATATTCGTAAACTTGGACGCCAATGGCAGTTTTTCGAGTGAAAAGTGGGTAATTTCAGTTTATTTCTAAGAAATTTTCTAACATATTGTTAACAGTTTTGCAGATTTGGTCATTTCAGATCATAATATAAACGTCATTGCGTTTCTGTAACACATTTGTCTTGATTCATTGATAATTCTAGCATTTTTGTACAAAAAGTTGTCTTTTGTAGTCAAAACTATTTTCATACATGAAAATATTGACGCAAAACATTGAAATATCCCAAAATTAGAGCTTTGGGACCAAAAACACGAAAACACCTGGAACGAAAAACATTTCTGTCGTGATTTTGTACATATATTCGTAGACTTGGACGCCAATGGCAGTTTTTCGAGTGAAAAGTGGTTAATTTTAGCCTATTTCTATGAAATATTAAAAAATATTTCGCAAATTGGGACGTTTCATATCATAATTTTACGTCAATGCGTTTCTATCACACATGTGTCTTGATTCATTGATAATTCTAGCATTTTTGTAAAAAAAATATATTTCAGTAGTCCAAATTCATTCAAACGGAAAAATCTTGACGCAAAAGATTGAAATATCGTAAAATTAGAGCTTTGGGACCAAAAATACGAAAACACGTGGAACAAATAATATTTCTGTTGTTATTTTGTACATATATTCGTAAACTTGGACGCCTATGGCAGTTTTTCGAGTGAAAAGTGGGTAATTTCAGTTTATTTCTAAGAAATGTGCTAACATATTTTGCAGATTTGGTCATTTCAGATCATAATATAAACGTCAATGCGTTTCTATAACACATTTGTCTTGATTCATTGATAATTCGAGCATTTTTGTACAAAAAATATATTTTCAGTAGTCCAAATTCATTCAAACGGAAAAATCTTGACGCAAAAGATTGAAATATCGTAAAATTAGAGCTTTGGGACCAAAAATACGAAAACACGTGGAACAAATAATATTTCTGTTGTTATTTTGTACATATATTCGTAAACTTGGACGCCTATGGCAGTTTTTCGAGTGAAAAGGGGGTAATTTCAGTTTATTTCTAAGAAATGTTCTAACATATTTTGCAGATTTGGTCATTTCAGATCATAATATAAACGTCAATGCGTTTCTATCATACATGTGTCTTGATTCATTGATAATTCTAGCATTTTTGTACAAAAAATATATTTTCAGTAGTCCAAATTCATTCAAACGGAAAAATCTTGACGCAAAAGATTGAAATATCGCAAAATTAGAGCTTTGGGACCAAAAATACGAAAACACGTGGAACAAAAAACATTTCTGTCGTGATTTTGTACATTTATTCGTAGACTTGGACGCCAATGGCAGTTTTTCGAGTGAAAAGTGGTTAATTTCAGCCTATCTCTATGAAATATTAAAAAATATTTAGCAGATTGGGACGTTTCATATCATAAATTACGTCAATGCATTTCCATCACACATGTGTCTTGTTTCATTGATAATTCTAGCATTTTTACACAAAAAATATATTTCAGTACATAGTCCAAATTCATTTAAACGGAAAAATCTTGACGCAAAAGATTGAAATATCGCAAAATTAGAGCTTTGGGACCAAAAACACGCAAACACGTGGAACAAATAATATTTCTGTCTTGATATTTTACAAATATTCGTAGACTTGGACGCCGATGGCAGTTTTTCGAGTGAAAAGTGGTTAATTTTAGCCTATTTCTATGAAATATTCTAACATATTTAGCAGATTTCGACATTTCATATCATAATTAACGTCAATGCGTTTCTATCACACATGTGTCTTGATTCATTGATAAGTCTAGCATTTTTGTAAAAAAAATATATTTTCAGTAGTCCAAATTCATTCAAACGGAAAAATCTTGACGCAAAAGATTGAAATATCGCAAAATCAGAGGTTTGGGACCAAAAGCGTGAAAACTCGTAGAACAAAGAATATTTGTGTTGTTATTTTGTACATATATTCGTAAACTTGGACGCCAATGGCAGTTTTTCGAGTGAAAAGTGGGTAATTTCAGTTTATTTCAAAGAAATGTGCTAACATATTTTGCAGATTTGGTCATTTCAGATCATAATATAAACGTCAATGCGTTTCTATAACACATTTGTCTTGATTCATTGATAATTCGAGCATTTTTGTACAAAAAATATATTTTCAGTAGTCCAAATTCATTCAAACGGAAAAATCTTGACGCAAAAGATTGAAATATCGCAAAATTAGAGCTTTGGGACCAAAAACATGAAAACACCCGGAACAAAAAACATTTCTGTCGTGATTTTGTACATATATTCGTAGACTTGGACGCCAATGGCAGTTTTTCGAGTGAAAAGTGGTTAATTTCTGCCAATTTCTATGAAATATTAAAAAATATTTAGCAAATTGGGACGTTTCATATCATAATTTTACGTCAATGCGTTTCTATCACACATGTGTCTTGATTCATTGATAATTCTAGCATTTTTGTAAAAAAAATATATTTCAGTAGTCCAAATTCATTCAAACGGAAAAATCTTGACGCAAAAGATTGAAATATCGCAAAATTAGAGCTTTGGGACCAAAAATACGAAAACACGTGGAACAAATAATATTTCTGTTGTTATTTTGTACATATATTCGTAAACTTGGACGCCAATGGCAGTTTTTCGAGTGAAAAGTGGGTAATTTCAGTTTATTTCTAAGAAATTTTCTAACATATTGTTAACAGTTTTGCAGATTTGGTCATTTCAGATCATAATATAAACGTCATTGCGTTTCTGTAACACACTTGTCTTGATTCATTGATAATTCTAGCATTTTTGTACAAAAAGTTGTCTTTTGTTGTCAAAACTATTTTCATACATGAAAATATTGACGCAAAACATTGAAATATCCCAAAATTAGAGCTTTGGGACCAAAAACACGAAAACACCTGGAACAAAAAACATTTCTGTCGTGATTTTGTACATATATTCGTAGACTTGGACGCCAATGGCAGTTTTTCGAGTGAAAAGTGGTTAATTTCTGCCTATTTCTATGAATTATTTAAAAATATTTAGCAGATTGGGACATTTCATATCATAATTTACGTCAATGCGTTTCTATCACACATGTGTCTTGATTCATTGATAATTCTAGCATTTTTGTACAAAAAATATATTTTCAGTATTCCAAATTCATTCAAACGGAAAAATCTTGAGGCAAAAGATTGAAATATCGCAAAATTAGAGGTTTGGGACCAAAAACATGAAAACACGTGGAAAAAATAATTAATAAATTACATCTAATGCAAGGTAGTTTCCCAAGCGATACCATATTTCTTGTATCATATAGTACTCGTATATCTCAAAATGTGTAAAATGAACGTGTTATACTCGTATAGAAAAAAGGCCTAATCCACTAGATACAATATTTGGGTTTATCACAAATATTAAATGAAACATCTTTATCTTCATGTCATAAACTCATTAATTAAACAAACATATAAGTCATATATGTTAATTTTTTTTTTAATTTGGGTTTATGACAAATATTGAATGAAATATCCGAATTTTATGTATGTAAAAATATCACGTAAATAAATTGTGAATTTTACAGTAAAATTCTGCCTAAATAAATTGTGTCTTAATTAAGTAAAACCACGTTTTCTCGTTTATCTAAAAAAATATAAAATGGATCTGTTTATCAAGCAAAAAATATCAAACCCACGAAACGTATATGGGTTTATTACAAATATTGATTAAAAATATCTTTAACGTGTTCCCCGCGGGAAGCACAAACGCCTGTGATCTGACGACAATCCAAGTTTCAAATCACAAAATACTTAAAAAGAATGACAAAACCAGAATGAAAATGGAACTAAAATTTAAAATAATCTTTATTCTAGCGACATCTCTGAAAACCTTGTCAAATAATATATTAGTTTATGAGATATTGTTGAATAAACAGAGCGCCGAATTTTTTTGGTTTTTCAATATTTCCAGCATTAATGACCTGTCGCGCGGATCGAGTCCTGCGATGAGTCTCTCTTACGTAAATAAACATTACTAAGTCTCTCTTACGTAAATAAACATTACTAGTGCTATATGCATTTGATTGGGTGATTGTAATGAATCATTGCTTTGATCGTAGCATTCCTTTGTTTATTTTACGTAATGTTTAGTTTATCTCCTTTATTTAATGAGTCTCCTTAAGAGTAATAAATATTATTTATTATCAGAAAATTACTTGAATGTCATGTTTACTTGGTGTTGTAATCAAATATCAGTGGTTCTAAACAATATACGCGTTTAAACTTAGAAATTAAAAAACGCCGAAATTGTGCCGCGCACAGGATTCGTGGAATTTGATTTTTAACGCGGTGAACAGGTTAATCAGTAAAATATAGATTTTACAGTAAAATTATTTAGTTAAAAATAATTATGTACGAATACAATAGATATTTCATAATAGATGTTTCCAAAACCGGGTAAAAAATTAACACTCCCCGAAAATCACCGCCCGATCAGCTTACTGCCTACCCTAGGTAAAGTGCTCGAACGACTTATCCTCGATCGCCTATCAAGCGAGATAACCTCGCTTAACATAATTCCAGACACGCAACACGGTTTCCAACCGCGACACTCGACCTCTCATCAACTTCTTCGCGTCGTAGAACACATAGTGACTGGTTACAACAGAAAACATCAAACCACCCTCCTCTCGCTGGACGTGGCGAAAGCCTTCGACACGGTCTGGCACAACGGACTGCTCTTCAAACTACACAAGGCCGGAATCTCTCTCCGCCTCGTGCAGATCATAGCATCATTTCTCAGAGATCGCACCTTCTCCGTCAAGGTGAGCGGTATAAATTCATCCCACCGGCCCATACAAGCGGGGGTTCCGCAAGGAGCCCTCCTCTCCCCCACTCTCTACAACATATACACCAGCGATATGCCCTCTCTCCAGACCAGTCGATCTATCACCGCACAATACGCGGACGATACGGCTTTTCTTTCATCCTCGAAACACTCTTGCGATTCTCACTCTCGCATTCAAAACTTCATTCCTAGACTGGAACGCTGGTGTAGAAACTGGAAGGTCAAGATAAACCCTTCCAAGAGTGCAGCAGTCCGTTTTTCTAGAAGACGTCTGGACTTCATCCGACCACTCAGACTTTTCGGCCAGAGCGTTCCGTGGTGCGACGAGGTGAAATACCTCGGCGTCACTCTAGACGCGAAGCTGTCCTGGAAAAAGCACACCACCAACATCACCGGGAGGGCGTACGGCACTCTGAAAGCCCTCACACCACTCTTGGGCAGACACAGTAAGATGTCCCCTCGTATCAAGTTAAACTTGTACAAGGCCATCATACGTCCTCAGATGACGTACGCCATCCCGGTCTGGGGCCATGCGGCCGAAACCCATATGCGCAAACTCCAGGTGTTGCAAAACAAGGCAACGCGCATCATTATGGATGCGCCCTACTTTGTCAGCAACAAACGGCTTCACGAAGACCTAGATCTCCCCACCATCCGAGAATACGCGATCTCTCTGGCCGAGAGGTTCTACAGCTCTCTCTCGACTCACCCGAACCCCCTAATCAGCTCACTCACGGACTACGACGTGAACGCTAATCTAATCCACCCCAGGCCCAAGCAAATGCTTCGAACGACCCCCCGACCCCCTATTCGGAATGGTAGGCGCCGAATAGTGTCCAGTGCACATACCCGCGCTTCATAAGGTATCTATCATACCTCCTTATTTATATATGTACACTATTTTAAAGTCACAGCGTTATCCCTCACCCCCGTCTTCGTAATATATTTATAATTACTGAAATATCTATGTCTATGTATACATCACTATCCTTTCTTTCTTTGTATTCATATTTATCAACGCTCGTGACATATAAAAATATAAGTATATTATTATGTAACCTATATGTATCTATAACCTTAATGTATGTACCAAACTCTATCCCTCCTCTCTATACAAAAATTTTTCCAACACCACCACCAAACAACCCAAATTTAATTACCCAAAGTCCGTTCATACAAAACCGATGAAGGAGTAAGGTGTCCGACAATCGGACCGACACTCCGAGTAAAACCCCAACTAGAGACCTGTCGCGCGGATCGAGTCCTGCGATGAGTCTCTCTTACGTAAATAAACATTACTAAGTCTCTCTTACGTAAATAAACATTACTAGTGCTATATGCATTTGATTGGGTGATTGTAATGAATCATTGCTTTGATCGTAGCATTCCTTTGTTTATTTTACGTAATGTTTAGTTTATCTCCTTTATTTAATGAGTCTCCTTAAGAGTAATAAATATTATTTATTATCAGAAAATTACTTGAATGTCATGTTTACTTGGTGTTGTAATCAAATATCAGTGGTTCTAAACAATATACGCGTTTAAACTTAGAAATTAAAAAACGCCGAAATTGTGCCGCGCACAGGATTCGTGGAATTTGATTTTTAACGCGGTGAACAGGTTAATCAGTAAAATATAGATTTTACAGTAAAATTATTTAGTTAAAAATAATTATGTACGAGTACAATAGATATTTCATAGCTAAATTTCGTTATTAAAAATGTCCCATACATGGCTATACAAAGTGACATGTTGTTTCCTCAATTATTTCAGAACAGGTAAATGTGATTTGTTTTTTTTTTGTGAATATACTCGTATATCTATATAATGTATTCAGTAGTGGGTTCATATCAGAGAAGCAGTTCTCAAACTAAATTATTGCCATTAAAGGTCCCCTTTTATAAAAAAATTATACTCATTATTGAAAGTCTCTGCAGCTGACCGTGCAACCTTTAGAGCAAGTCGATATTTTCAAATATTTAGAAAGTCTAATTGTCGTGACCTCGACCCATATAGAAAAAAGGTAGACGTCGAAGTGAAATGGAACCTACATGATTTCTCAAGATGAGTCTACGAATATTTTACTTTATGGTGTTGAAACATGGACCATGAAAATCAGAATGTTTATAATTTCCTCGTTTCATCGAATATCAATCACCAAGAAGTGTAGAACGTGAGCTCTTAAATATCACAAAATGTTAATTTATGACAAAATGTAAGCCTATCTGGGCCATACATTGAGATAATAAAAATACTACATCCAAAATTAAGTATTAAGAGCGTAATTAGTAAAATCGTAATTAGCAAAATTGAAGATCGACTTGGAATCATAGCATTCGCATTTAGCATTCACGAATGGACAGGTATCCAGACAGTTTGCGTAACATTCGCGAATTGACATGTATCCAGACAGTTCACGTAACATTCGCGAAAGGACAGGTATCCAGAGAGTTTGCTTCGCATTCGCGAATGGACATGTATCCAGACAGTTCACGTAACATTCGCGAATGGACATGTATCCAGACAGTTCACGTAACGTTCGCGAATGGACAGGTATCCAGACAGTTTGCTTCGCATTCGCGAATGGACATATGTATCCAGACAGTTCACGTAACATTCGCGAATGGACAGGTATCCAGACAGTTCGCGTAACATTCACGAAGTGTGATTGCCAACATCAGGAGAACCGGATATGACATATGAAGATATGTCATGTGCGGAAGACTGTGCCAGATCAATATAAATAACAATACAACATAAAAAATAGTTTATCTATAATCTTAATAGTTTTTATTTTTTATTATACGTATTCACTAAAAAATGTATTGCATTAACTTGTTTTTAATTATAGGTAATTACGAATGTGAGTGTAGTTATTATTTAATAGATAAATAAATAATTACTATGGCAATGCTATATTGCGAATGTAAAATCGTTCTCTGTACGAACATATGATCCCTGATTGACATTGAACAAAATCTCTTATTGTATTTAGTCGAGAGAATATATTTCCATGTATTCCGACACGCATGGATATAACATAATGTTCAAACACTCAAACTATGTGACTGGAAGTGTCGAAGGGCGGCAAACAAGATAACGGTATGGTTAGATCAAATTAAATAGATCTAATTTCTTTGAGTGTAGCACTCATGATGATTCAGGACCGAGATGAGTGGAGGCGAAGCATCCGCCCAGTTCCAGACTATCAGGGAACCATGACGCTCCACAACCCACGTTGTTCTGGGGGACAAAATATGTTCCCATCCAGTGCGATTCACACTGGAAGATCGAAAAACCTTTTTTTTTTTAAGTTAAACTTTTATAGGCGCGGTAGGGCAACGTCACGAAAAGTGAAACGGTGTATTATTATTAAATATTTTATTTATTAATAAATTATTAATAATTATTTTAATATTAATAATTATTTATTGTTAATAATAATTAATATTATTTTAATATTATTCAGTGTGTTATATTATTATCTAAATTATTATTTATTATTAAAATTATTATTATTTATTATGAAAAATAAAATATTTTTGTAATATATTATTTTTATAGTATTTATAATATTTAATAATTAATATTTAATAATTATTCATTTTATTTCATATAATTTTTTTTTATTTTATTTTATTTAATATTTATTTTAATATTTATTTAGTATATAATTTATATTTAATACATAATTATAATAATGTTTATGTCATTATAATATTAATAATTATATTATTATTATATTATAATTAATTATAATATAATTAATCAATAATACAATATAATAATATTATTAATAATATAATAAAAATAATAAATAAATAATTAAATAATTATTTAAAAATAATATTAAATAAATTAAAAAAATATAAATTTAATATTATTAAGTGTATTATATTATTACTAAAATTATTATTTATTATTAAAAGTATCATTATTTATTATTAAAATATATATTTTTTTTTATTTAATTAAGAAAGATTTTCTTGAATTAAATTCCCCATAACCATTTCCTAATCTTAAAAAAAATCGTTAAAAAATGGAAAAAAGCAATGCATAAAATAAACTTTTCCTAGGAGCTAAGAAGTTTCACTTCTACCGCGCGAGAATCTCACTCATCTGTTTTTTTTACGAGCGCAAAGTCACGTAGTGATGACGAAGGAACTGCCCAAAGGGATTCATTCGATGGCGACACACCTAAGTGTTAAAATAATTGTAGCGACGACGGATTTAAAACCCGACGTCACGAGAAAGGGAAAATGACTCGCCGTGCAGTAAGTATACTTATAAAGAGGTTTAAAGCTTAGAATAAAACGGAAAAACATGCAAATACTTTTTTCTGATAACTTTACCGTTTAGATAAAAAAAATCCCTGGGGGATAGCGAGAATAAATCTGATCTGTCCGAAACATACTCTATTACCTGATTAGTCCACTTACATACTCGTACAGTATAAGCTGGGAGGACCAAGATCTGAGTGTATGTGATGGAAATCATGTAGCCTAAACTAGTGGACATGTACGTGCTAAATAATTAGTAATATATTGTAATTTATTTTTAACAAACACTGTTTATTCCACTTTTTTGTGACGGTATAACCCTACCGGTTTCAAGGCTTTCACCTCATCTTCAGGGGAGCGCAAACAAGACTAAATGCTGTTAGAACTGGTACCGATATACACGCTTCAACGGTTGGAGGCTGGAGGGTGAGGAAGGCTAGGGATAATTTCGGCCAAGAGCGGAGAGATTTTGGGGAAATAATTGTTCAACAGATGTTCCGATCGGTATACTGACTTAGAAATTTCTAGGGCCTCTAATCTGTCCAATTTATTTTCGTTGCCACTAATATGTAAGAATTTGGCATCATCGATTTTTCTATCGAGTTTACTGGGGATACGACAAATGAAAGGCAACAAACCCAGATCCATTAAAATTGTATGTCCAAATCAAATTATCTGTTGTTTTTCTCAAATTGTGTATATTTCATGTCATGTGTAATAATAAATAAATAAAAAATAAAACATAGGTGTTATAACTATTTCTAACAAATTAAATATTAGGATTATTAAAAATAAAATGACATGTAGGATATTAAAATGTTAGTTTATAGTTATAATATATAAATTAGATTATTTCTTAAGATATATATTTGTTATTTATAGTTTAGGCATTAACATTGTGGAGGTTTAAATACATTGTAATTTGTTTTATCAAACAATGTTCATACCACTTTTTGTAACGGTATAACCCTACCGGTTTCAAGGCTTCCACCTCATTATCAGGGGAACACAAACTAGACTTGTCTCAGCTCGTCTCGGGAACACAAACAAGACTGTCTTGTTTGTGTTCCCCTGATGATAAGGTGAAAGCTTTGAAACCGGTAGGGTTATACCGTTACAAAAAGTGGAATAAACAGTGTTTGATAAAACAAATTACGATATAAATTTGTATATAGGTATAGCTTTTGGCAATTTTTTGTGCTATAGTTACTTTATTACATAAAACAAAAAAATATATAAAATTATTTTGGCTTCATATAATTTTTTTTCATGATGTAAGTCGGTGCCTTTAAGCGGCCGCCTCAAGATCGATTTCTGACAGTTTTTTTTTCATTTTCATTTTACGTGTGAATTTATGTTTTTCTGTAGTTTATATGCCAGTAAACTATAAATTTGTACAGCACTATTAAAAAATGACAGTATCAGATTATTAAACTTACTGTTTGTTTTGGAACATTAATAGCGCCATCGGAACTTTAAGTTTGATCTGTTAAGACTGTGTACTTGTTGAAGTGCAACAGTTTGCACAATATAAACAATTACATGCACATGCGTCTTCCACGCATAAGATGTATGATAATCATATTCGAATACGAGATATTGTTTATCGTATCATATAATGATTTGAACAACCATTATGTCAAATGCCTAAATTGAAATGTTTAAAAATTGTTCCGAATTGATCCAATAAAGAGGGACATTGTAACAGGATTTTTGCCGTTGCTGATTTCCAGAAGTAAAATGGTCTGCTTCTAATTATTAAATATATGGGTGCCATGTGCAGCTTCAGGAAGCCATCCCTTTTGGGAAGTCTATCAGAATTTATGATTATATATAAATGCTGGAGATAATGCCATCATGTGGATGGAAGATGCCTGTATTCGTATAGGTGTATTGTGTGCAAATTGTTACACTTTAATAACCAGCCGTTACAGTTCAACCGTCATACCCTTTTTAACAATAAAGTACGTCGACCGGGAGTACTAAAATCGGCTGACGATTCTATGCTGTACGAGACCTGGGATAATCCTTTAACCCTTCCTTCCCTGTGATGTGTAACTAGTACACATTGCTTCTAAACACCTTTAATATCTCTATAAATATAATAAATACTGGGTTCAGACTTTAGGTATTCCTCCGTAATACATTTACGCATTGAATGAAAAAATAATACTAATAATAATTAACACTTATCGGCCACATCAGAGGTGTTTTGTGAAAATCGGGAATAAATTCACCAATACAATCAAACGTGTACCAGTGTGTGACGTAGGTATATTCATTCTAAAAAACCGCTATGGGTGAGGAAGCGACGCTATTCACGTCTCACTCTCACTCTACTTCGGTATATGGGAACGCAAGAAATAGAATCTCGGTTCGGAGTTATGTTTCTTTCTTCGAGGTATAACATACACAGTGTTAGTGTTTCCGTCCCGTCAGTAGCTTTGGGGCTTTCGTTCGAGTTGGTCGTTTCGCCCGTTTTGTAAACGACGGCCGATGTTTTTTTCATGTTTTCAGCAATTAAATTTCAATTATTATCACTTTTGATTTCAAATTTAATTAATTTAAGCGATTGGCTATGAATATTCTTTTTTTTTTTATTTTAAATTGCTCATTTTTACATGTGTATTGAATACGTAGCACTGGAACGGGCGGATTTTTTTTAGTACAGGAAGGGAAAGGTTAATGTGGCCTTTGTCTGGCGGCTACCCTTATCTCAGACGACGATAAACAGGGTGACAAATCACTTAAATACCATAAAGTTACAAACAATTACGATAACAATTGTATTAAATAATCTACAATATATTGTAATTAGATTTACATAAATTACAATAAAAAATATGTTAACGTTCTCTCTATACAGATGATGACTAGTTTCATTTATTATTTTATTATCAGGTAGCTTAAAAGTTAGAGATATATTGTATTGTATTTATTACACTTTCTATGTACTCGTATATAGTATAACCTGCTGGAATTATTGCCACGTGGCAATATCTTTCAACCAACCAGAAATATGTTAAACAGGCCTTAGGCGAAAAGCAGACAGATTTTTGAAGTGAAACTTCTATAGGCGCGGTAGTGCAAATTGGCCTGAACGTCACGAAAAGTGAAACGTAGTATGTATTATATTATTATTTTATTATGAAATTATTATTTAATATTTTATTTACTAATAAATTATTATTATTTTTTTTAATATTAATAATTATTTATTATTAATAATAATTAATATAATTAAGTGTATGTATTGTATAATTATTATTTATTATTAAAATTATTATTAAAAATAAAAAAATTAAAAAAAAACGTTGTTATACATATGTATATTATCATATTTTTATATTAATATATTGAACATTAATTAATTTTATTTTATATTAAATTATTTTATTTTATATTTATAGTAATTAATATATCATAATTAATTGTAATATAATTAATTTACCATTTAATATATCAATAATATAATAAAGATAATATAATAATAAATAAATAATTAAATAATTAGTTATTAATAATAACATAAAAATATTAATATATTTAATATTAAAAAATATAAATTTTATATTATTAAGCGTATTATATTATTATTAAAATTATTATTTATTATTACAAATAAAAAAAAATATAATTTTTTATTTAATTAAGAAAGATTTTCTTGAATTAAATTCAACGTAACCATTTCCTTATCCTAAAAAAAATCGTTAGCAAATGGAAAAAAAGCAACGCGTAAAATCAACTTTTCCTAGGAGCTAAGAAGTTTCACTTCTACCGCGCGAGTCTCACGCATCTGTTTTTTTTTTTTTATTTTGCTTCCAATGGATATCGAACCCGCAAACTCGCCATGGAAGACAGATGTTGCTTAGTTGTTGATGTTGCTCCGTGGCTTAGTTAGTAAGACAAGCGTCTTACTAACTAAGCCACGGAGGTCGTCTTCAGATCATTCATTCATCCGTGCAGCCCTTCAATTTATCCGAATCTGTGATTCAGACATGTTGAAGAGTGTTGCTGGGAAACAAGATTGTCTTCAACACCATCGATTGAGCCTTCAGGTTTAAAACCACTAAAGTAAACACGGATCTCGTTGTTCATAATCACACGCATTAGCAATACCACCGCCCGTGAAAAGACAAAAACACTCGCACACGTCTAAGCACGTGTAATCTTGTTACAATACTGATTACATCATATGATGCGAATCAAAATAATACATGACATCACGGCATTCCTTGTTGGGGTTGGCAAAAAGGACAGAGTTCCAAACTTTCCTATCATAACATACCTACTTTGTCTTATCCACATTCATACATTTTCTTATACAGTTCATTTTGTTTCTCTTACTTCTTGCCTTTACTTCTTTCATTTTTCACTCACTTACTCCAACTATAATTTTCTTCGTCCTCTACTACTACTCTCACGTATGCAATGAGAAGAAGTCATGGTAGATAATTATGTGGATAAGATTATTATAAATTTATTTGGTAAGTCTTTCGTCACCTATCCCTTCAACATGTCTAAACCATTTCAATGTGTTCTTTTTCACTCTATTTAACAATTCAGTTTTAAGTTCGCATTCATTCTAAAGAAATATAATTTTTCTATCATACATCGACACGCCACATATTATTTTCAGCATTCACACATCCACCGCATATTCTTGGCTTCTATTCGTTACTCTCCCATACATTACATTTTATCGTATTGTATTGAACTTTTGTTAAATACAATAAAACCTGGCCCACTTATTGCTATGTGGAAATCTCTTCCAACCAACCAAAAATGTGTTAAGATGACTTAAGTGAATGCCAGACAGGAATACGAGTATTTATTAAGAAAATCTGGGTTTGAAGGGGAATCGAACACGCAACGCGTGGGTTGAAAGATCTTACCAACTTGGCAACGGAGGTCGTTTTTAATGTTAGCACTAATGCACTATTATGAATCAATTTAATTTTTTAACAGATTGCTTTGTTTAAATATGAGCTGAAAATCAGTTAAACAACGGATGGCGAGAATCAAACGAGAGGACTTCAGGATGAAGCAAGTCGATTTAGATCGTCGAGTAAATAAAGTACTTGTCCCATTTACTTACTACATTGAGAGGAACGGGGAACACATTCGTACAAATGTACGGCTGTGAATTTTTATTTGAAGGGGAGCGCCTCGTGTTGCCCTCCATTATTAGCCCCTGAAGCATTTACGTAGTTACTCTTGCTAACGAGAAAATTGACGCATGAGCATCAAATAATATTTCGTTTATTATATTAATGTCAAACTTGGCACGAAATCACTTTGTCGTCTTGGATAACATACATACGTTGACAATCTTTACATACATACCATTACGCCATCACTCTATTGGAGTAGGTGGTACAGACAGAGCGCCAGATTTAGAGAAAGAATGTTAACCCTTCCCTTACGGTGCTAAAATTGAAACGCGCGCTCCGGTGTTGGGTAGTGAGTACGCGATAAAAAATTAGCGATTTTAAATCGGAAAAATAAGAACATTCATAGATAATCCCCTTAATTAATTATAATTGAAGTTAAAAATTATAATAATTGAGATTTATTTGCTGAAAACATTAAAAAACCATCTGGCAACGCTCACGGAACGGGCGTACGTCTAATATATTAGCAAGCCCATAAGCAACTGCGGCGCGGAGCAGTAGTGGCTTACCCCGGCGTGGCTTACGCTTGCAACGATTGAGACAATTGAGCTCCTCGCAATTCAGTGGAGTATGCAAGAGTGAGATGCGAATATAGTGTCGCGCTTCCCGCGTACTATTAACCTATCGTCAAGACGAGGCACTCGCAGCGTTTAAATGCGAATTTGTTTTCCATCTTTACAAAACACCTACGATGTAGTCGATAAATTCTGATTATTATTAATATTATTTTTTAAATCAATGCGTAAATATATTATGGACGAATACCTAAAATCTTAACCTTGTATTTATTATATTTATAGAGATATTGATGGTTATTAGAAGCAACGTGTAGAAGATACCCAACACAGGGAAGGAAAGGTTAATGAACCAGATAAAAGTCGTCCGGTTGGAAGCCTCAGAAAGGAGGTTGAAAAATTTGGTGGCAGAGTTATGCAGGGTTAGAATGCAGCTGGAGAGAGAGAGGTTGTGATGAGGGGTGGGGGAAGGGGGATAAGGAGAGGGAGGAGAGAGAGAGAGAGAGATACGACAAATGAAAGACAATAAATCCAGATCCTTGAAAATTGCATGTTTAGATAATTTTCTGTTGTAGATAACTTTCTTTCAGCCACTTTTTGAACATTTTCTTCAATTCGATGTGTCGATGTTGGTCCACACCATTGATGATCTTCAATTCTCTCTCTGCCATCACGAAATATTGTATACCACTTAAAAACGTTCTTGCATATCATTGCTTCACTACCATATACAGTTTGAATAATTTCAAAAGTTTTTGTGGCACTTTGACCTAATTTAAAACCAAATTCATAAAACTTCGGAAACGTATTATTTAGGTGGCAGTTTGTAACGAGAGCAGTGATTAGATCAGACTGGTGTGATGTTACTATGGACCGCCAACATCGGATGTGTGTGTGTGGTCTATTGATACAAATATTTCAATTTTGATTAATTAATTGTGGTCCGTAATATTACACCAGTCTGACCTTAATATGTTACAACTCTCATAAAAAACCTGGATCATTCCGCCTGGAGAGAGCCCCGGGATAGAACTGAACTGAGCGCTTAAGAGCATCACCACTCGCACACGGAATGACCTTGTTAAATGAATTTTCTGATGTCGATATCTTCCACATCTCGAATTAAAAACTGCTTAATAAATTTTGTAGATATAATAACTGAGTCACTTCGCAGGGAATCATGACTAATATTGTTCCTATTGTCATTATGCTATATTCAGACATTATTATTTTTTTTTTCCTTCTTATTTGATGTAATTTGGTTAAACCTGTATTATTAAGTTTGGTTAAACCTGTATACATTTATTACCTCTTATCCTGAGGTTCTTCTCATGCGGAATGGTGGGAATGAACGGCATCATTCCGCATAAATAGAGCCTCGGGATAGGAGGTAAAAGCACATGTGGCGTGGATTAATGTAATTAGTGGAATAAAAAAAATAAATTACTAATAAATATTCTAATGTGCCATTCCACAAATTTAAAGCCGAAACCTTTGATAAATTTACTCGTATTTTCCTTTTCATAAAACAAAATCTTTCTGTTGTTTTTGCGAGTATCATCACGTGTCAAATACTTATTGTCTTTGGTATTCAAATGAACACGCAGTATTGTTTATTACTCATTGTTTGAAATTCCATGAAATAGTAAAACCATTCAGTTCTTTCCAAACTGGATTTTGTTGAAAAATTAAAAAAAAAATCGACATCTAAAATGTTTTTCGGAGTTGTTGCCGTGTTGAATTTAGCTTCAATGATGGCCGGCGTTTTAAAGGCGTTATAACCTTCATGGTCCTACGGGTTCACGGCACCATCGCGTGTGTGGGTTATTCTATGTTTTTTTAGTATAAATACGCCCTATTAATGAAATAATTAGGTCTGATTCCCTCTTGACTGCGGTCATACCACGTGAATTTCATAATTCATAACAATCAATAAATTGTCCAAAAAGCTGCCTAGTAGGCCACTTAACAATCTGATTTGATATAAATAAAATATTAGGTCCTTACATATGAAATTGGCGTTTTGTTTGGGAGGAACATAAAGTTGTTTTTTTTTTAATATAATATATTTATTTAATCAAAGTATGTACCATTGCTATCTATGCACTTTTGCCATCTCATAGGTAGTTCATCGATCCCTTTACTAAAAAAACCATTCGGACGGGAATCAATAAAATCTTTGAAGTCGGTTTGGACTGCCCCATCGGAGTTGAATTTTTTTCCTTGCAAGACGTTATCCAAATTTCGAAAAAAATAGTAATCTGTTGGGGCAAGGTCCGGAGAGTACGGTGGATGTCTTAGACATTCCAATTGAAGCTCTTCTAATTTGGTAGCCGTCTGTTGTGCAGTGTGTGGTCTAGCGTTATCATGAAGCAGCAGTGGCCTAGAGCGATTAACCAGCCTCGGTTGTTTAGCAGCTAGCTTTTCCATCATGGTTTGCAGTTGCTGACAATAGACATCTGCCGTAATCGTCTGGCCAGATTTAAGAAAGCTGTAGTGAACGACACCAGCACTAGTCCACCAAACGCTCACAAGTAACTTTTTTGGAGTCAATTTTCGCTTGGGGCATGGTTTGGCTGGTTCGGCAGGGCTCAGCCATTGCGATGAGCGCTTCCGATTATCATACAGGATCCACTTTTCATCACAGGTAATGATTCGATTCAAAATCCCTTCATTATTGTGCCGGTTGAGTAATGCAACGCAGCAGTCAACGCGCGTTTGTTGATTTGCTTCACTCAATTCGTGAGGTACCCACCTTTCAAGCTTTTTCACCTTCCCAATTTGCTTCAAGTGGATTAAAACAGTTTTATCACTAACACCGCAGCCTGCAGCTAACTCGGACGTGGTTTGCGATGGATCCGCTTCCACAATAGCCTTCAATTCTTCATTATCAACTTTGGTCTCCGGCCGTCCACGGGGCTTTTTCTGCAGGTCGAAATTTCCAGAACGAAAACGTTGGAACCAAAAACGCACTGTGTTTTCTTTTGCGGCACCGTCGCCATACACATCATTAATCCTTCGAGCCGTTTCTGCAGCACTGGTGCCACGGTGGACCTCGTACTCGTAAATAACGCGATATTTCAAGTTTTCCATTTTGTAAACTGAGTGACGCAAAGAAAAAAAACAATTGAGGAAAAAAAAATTAATTATAATTTTCGAAACACAAATACTTGAGTAAATAGCTGTATAAATTTGAATTTGGAATTCCTAACCAAAGAGAAGATATTTGAGATCAAAGTTGCCAGTACGGCAAAACGCCAATTTCATATGTAAGGACCTAATATATGTATCCAAGCTCTGTCGTACCTCAAGCACGATTACATTAAACATTTTATGTACACAGTACAGTTTGGCGGATTAATTGCCGAGTTTCAATCTCATACAACCTACCAGAATGGTGTTAAAGGTGCCTTAAGCATCGGTGGTCTGGGCCGGAGGGCTATCGGGAATTGCCTGATGAGCCGATGTGCAAATATACCAAAATATTCTGTGTACAGTTTAAATTTGAAATTGAATTCCAGCACATTGTTTTATTATCTATTAAGGCAACTATTATCTCTACACTTCACTACAAAATATACTCAATAAAATTTCGATTAGCTACGATTGCGAGGAAATTCGGAGATCTGCGAAACTGGGAGATCTAAGAAATCTGGGAAGCTGGGAAATCTGGAAAATTGGGAGATCTGGGAAATTGGGTGATCTGGGAAACTGGGAGATCTAGGAAATCTGGGAAGCTGGGAAATCTGGGAAATTGGGAGATCTGGGAAATTGTGTGATCTGGGAACTGGGAGATCTACGAAACTGGGAGATCTAGGAAACTGGGAGATCTAGGAAACTGGGGGATCTGGGAACTGAGATATCTGGGAAACTGGGAGATCTGATAAATCTGGGAAATTGGAATATCTGGGAAATTGGGTGATCTGGGAAACTGGGAGAAATACGAAACTGGGAAATCTGGGAAACTGAGAGATCTGGGAAACTGGGAGATCTGAGAAACTAGGAGATCTGGGAGACTGAAAGATCTGGGAAACTGGGAGATCTGGGAAACTAGGAGATCTGGGAAACTGGGAGATCTGGGAAACTAGGAGATCTGAGGGAATGGTAGATCTGGAAGATCATGTGAAAACTGCACGGCATGTTGCTTTATGTTCTGTAAAAGTTTAACTTGTATTTATTGGCCCATAGGCATGTTTTATAGCTTCTGAGTATTTGTTAACTATTTCGTCAACACACGTATCCTGCTAGATTTTTTTTCTGAGTTATAATACGAGTATATCCTTAGTCGATTACGAAATTTCATAACTAAGTTGTATCTTGAATGGTTCATAATGATATTTGGCGAAAAATATCTCTTGAGTATAAATTATTAATGATCAAGGAACAAATATTTTAGGACCACAAAGCAAATTATTAAATAATTGTCTGATGAGAAAAAAGATTGGGTAAAGGGGGGTCGGGAAGTATTTGACATCACAAAGAGGTCTATCTTCACTGATTCCCTGGACCTATTTTCATTATCAGATGTCCTTAAGTCGAAAATCAGTAATGAATTGTATAAAAAATCATTCCAACGGGTAGTCGAAAACAGGCGTCTTACCAATTCAGTCACCAAGACCGTCTAGGTCATGCTTAGGTTATCTCATGATCGGCACAAAGGAAGCACATGTGAAGCTTGTATACTTCAGAAATTCTAGGATGGGTCCTATGACAGTTAACAAATTTTCCCCAATACAACCTTGTAACGATGTTCAGTAATTTTAATTATTTTATCAACTTTAATATAAGCCTCGATTCTAATAAATAGCGAGTTATTTAGGTAAATAAACATAAAACTAACAATAATGATAAATTAATACATCTTGTTACAAATAAGCAAAAATATGGCAGTTTGTTAAAATCAAATAATATTTGGTGACGTTTGTCAAAAGTCAATACGTTAGTCTGCATTGGCTAGAGATGGGGTATTCGATAATTGGATTTTCGTTTTTTTTTATACATTAAATAAAATGTTCGTAATTAGTATTAATCCATAGTGGGTCTTGGCCTATTTAAAGATACATACAAATCATACAAAACATTAGAAAATCAGTATAATGAAAATTAGGAACTAAAACGTCAGTTTAGAGAATAACAATTTTTCGATGTATAAAAAAACTATTCGATTTGTAAAAAAAACTATTTTACCTCATCCCTTTGAGACATGACGTTTAAAACGTCACAGGACCCATCCTAGAATTTCTGAAGTATAGTAAGAAATTAATACAGTCTTATCTGTATCATTTTAATATGCTGTTGCAAATCGGTTTGTATCAGTTTAGTAATTTTCAATCTTAATCCAAGTTTGTATTTGCCAATGAGACTGTATGAGAACAATGGCCTCTAAAGGAGGGCCAAGTCCTTCGTCACCGGAAATTATTAATTTGTGGCCGAAAAGCGTAAGAAACGAATTGATTCGAGTTACTGAAAATTTACAAGAGCTGTAAATGCTTGACTCGAAGTTTTCTTATTAATATTTTTATTTATTTACAATACATGACAAGCAATTGTTATAAAAACAATACATGACAAGCAATTGTTCAAAAAACAAGACAAACAACAAAATAAAACAATAATTTAGAGTAGACACTCAATGGATCTAAGTTTGTTGCTTTCATTTGTCGTATCCCCAGTAAACTATACTTGAGAAAATGTAGCATGGTTCCTGGTGACAGTTCACAAATTTGCCCCAATACAACCTTGTAACGACGTTCAGTAATACCAATTATTTTATAAACTTTTATATTAGCCTCGATTTTAATAAATAGCAAGTTATTTAGGTAAATACATTACATAAAACTAACAATAATGACAAATTAATACATCTTGTTACAAATTAGCAAAAAGGTGGCAGTTTGTTAAAATCAAATAATATTTGGTGACGTTTATCAAAAGTCACTACGTTAGTCTGCATTGGCTAGGGATGGGGTATACGATAATTGATTTTCGATTTTTTATACCTAAAATTAAATGTTCGTAATTAGTATTAATTCATAGTGGATCTTGACCTATTTAAAGATAGATACAAATCATACAATACATTAGAAAGTCAGTACAATGAAAATTAGGAATTAAGACCTCAGTTTAGAGAAAAACAATTTATCGATTTATAAAAAAACGATACGATTTGTAAAAAAAAACGATTTTACCCCATCCCTTTGAGACATGACATTTCAAATGTCACTGGAACCATTCTACATTTTCTCAAGTATAGGACTTTTGCCTGTATTTCACTAAGAACGATATTATCCACTGGACTTCACTTGATTGCCCATAAACCCGCTAAATTATACACATTATACTATGATACATGTATCTCACTGATAACAGTAAACTTATAATTTAATTATTTTAATTTTATATCTCACAAGGCATGTTGCCTGTTCTGAGAAAACTAACTTATGGTAACGAAATTCACATATAAACATAAATATCTCACAAGGCATGTTGCCTGTTCTGAGAAAACTAACTTATGGTAACGAAATTCACATATAAACATAAATATCTCACAAGGCATGTTGCCTGTTCTGAGAAAACTAACTTATGGTAACGAAATTCACATATAAACATAAATATCTCACAAGGCATCTTGCCTGTTCTGAGAAAACTAACTTATGGTAACGAAATTCACATATAAACATAAATATCTCACAAGGCATGTTGCCTGTTCTGAGAAAACTAACTTATGGTAACGAAATTCACATATAAACATAAATATCTCACAAGGCATCTTGCCTGTTCTGAGAAAACTAACTTATGGTAACGAAATTCACATATAAACATAAATATCTCACAAGGCATGTTGCCTGTTCTGAGAAAACTAACTTATGGTAACGAAATTCACATATAAACATAAATAGTTGAACAGATTCGAATTATATATTTTTTGCAGTAAAAAAGTGTTAATAGTAAAATTTCTTATTTAAATTCAACTTTCTGACCTTATTCCAACTAAAGTTGTGTTTATTAACAACATTAATGTTATCTCGCCAATTTTTTTTAGCGTCTTTCCAATCATGGATTAGCGCTACGATTACACTCAAACAGAGATTGTTTATTGGCCTTTCCAGTTCATCGTTCCTCTTTTTTTACGTCGTCCTTTACTGTCCATGCAGTGAGACTCTGGAATTAGTTACAAACCAATATAAGACTCGCTCCGTCCTTGGCATGCTTTAACCCTTTTAATCCCAGCATATATTGCATAAAATGTGCGAAAAATCCCAAGCATTTTTTGGCAAAAAAAAAACAGTAGTTTGTATTTTATTTTTTATCTCAGTTAATATTTAGTTTTAAAACACTTTTTTTGTGAAGACCTCCCTGTAGAGTGTAAAATAATAAGTAATTATCATATTTCATAAAAAAAAATTTTTTTTTCATTCAACGTAAAAACTTTGAGGCCGATGATCGGCCCCGTTTGATTTTTGCATACACCAGTTGGGGCCGATATTCGGCCCCATGCGATTGAAAAAATTCTTAATTTCTAGTCAGTAAAATAACGTGTTTCATTCCTGATTTTCCTTTTCCTTTCCTCTCCACCATCCCTTCCTTTCCTTTTGATTGATGATATCTCACTTCATATGAAAAATGATGTTCGGGTGATTGTCCGTCTTTGTGGGGTTCGTGAGCATACTATATGCTCACGTATGTTTTTATGGATTTCGTGGGGATCGATAGTCATTTGAATGATTTATGCGACCACGTAACTTGCTTCATTTACTTTTGTCTGGTTGGTTGGAAGAGATAAGTGTTAGATAAATAAATAAAATTAATGTTTATTTTCAATGAATATATGTCCGATTCTTGGTATCAAGTGTCAATAATATGAGTTTGGTCACTGAAAGGCTCTTATTTGTAGAAATTATACTTGAATTATTATTATCAATATAGAGTGATATTTTATGATGACGAAATGTTTACAAATTATCATACAAATTAAATATTTAATAAATTATCAGCCAAAAGCATACAAACACATAGAAAATTTCTCGATAACGCTGTACGATTCTGATTAAATTTAAGCATTACTGATAAAATGATAGTCTGAAAGAAAGGTTCCCAAAGTGGTCTATATGGACCCCCAAGGGTCGATATCGACTTACAGAGGGTCTATGTCAGGGAGGAAAGAAATTGGGGGTGCACGAGATGTAAATGGGGGTCAACGTGAGCGGATCCCATTTAGGCAGATCATCATTAATATTTAGGCGTTCCGTAGGTAAATGTCTCATTACACCTAACACAGATTGTGTGTACATAATACTTATATTAGACATAGAAAATACTTATACAAAGAAATTGAATGCAAATCACTGAACGTGGAGATTTAAGACTATTCCTCACTAATTTGAAGCCGAATATTGAACCATTGCTATCAGAGTGTAGGGAATACCGACCTCCCTAAATATTGTCAATATGCACGGTCAACGACCGATGAATCAACCTTTGAATATGTACAAAGATCACATACCAGAACGTCAATACTGTTTACACGCAAATAATATTTACGTCGCATTCCACGGTAGAAAGAGAGCGCATCGCGTGTCTCACCGTTTCGGCAATAAATACTCTACCCACTATATCATTGGCAACGTCTGCGACCACCTCGGAACGCACAGGAGTGAGATCAAGATATACCGCGGACGCATTCACGCGCCCCGTTCTGAAATTGTATATATACCTACTTATCGACAAATAAAGGGCACTTGTTATTATTCACTTGACCATTCATAGCTGTTTACTATTTATCGATTATTCACTCTCACTTTTTCGCATTCCTGAATCGACGTATTTTATTTTAAATACAAAACAAATCAAAATCATCACGACCTATCAATTAAGCATCCCGCTAAATTGATGACCCCGAACGAAAAGGAACACAGAATTCGACCAAAACGAATACAGAGATGTCAGCAACATCATCATCAGCACGTCCTACTAGGACACACGCTAAAAGAGCATCAGGTACATCCCTCTCATTAACAGTATTATTTGTGTATTAATTTTATGTAAGAATTTTACTAGGTTATGATTTGTTTCGTTCCAAAGCCAAATATTTACTTGCATTTTGTGTCTTTTCAATAAAGGTGTGAATAAAAATTGTACATGTTTTTTTTTTTTTTTTTAAATTGTCCACTCTACAAAAAGGTGAAGCTGTCAAAAACACATTTGAAGTTAATAAGTTTAGGAAAATTCAATATTAGGCAGGTAGGGGGTCTATGGAAAACAATAAAATCGCCAAGTGGTCTACGGGGCGAAAAAGTACTTAACATAAGTACCAGCTTGGATGTATAAGAGTTAAACGTGGATGTGGAAAAATACTGAAAGAAGTTGAATGCTGTAGAAATGTATACACTGAGAATAATACTTGGGATTACATGACAGAATACGGAATGAAGGGATTGAAGAATAATTTGAGCTGGTTGGTTGGAAGAAATTGCTGTATAACAATAAGATGCATCATGTTTAACCATGTACAGTAAGAAAATAAATTATGTGACGGTAAAATTGACGTGTTAAACAAAATAAAGAGGATCACTCAGATATGGTTTGGGTGCGTGAAACGAATGAATGAAGAAAGACTGACAACATAAATGTATAGTGGTGGATCCAAGTTTCATCCATTGTCACATACCGATGCAAAAACTCCTGTTTATTTCGCGTAAACAGTGCCAAACAGCGCTCTGAATCATCGATGCATTGTTGTTTCTGTTCCATTGTGAGCAAACGCGGCACCCATTTCGAAAAAGCTTTTTCATGACCAAATGTTCATGCAAAATAGTGTAAACACTACCAAATGATATCTTCAGGATGTCAGCTATCTCACGCAACTTTACTTTGCGATTTTCCATCACGATTTTGAGGGTTTTTTAATGTGTTCTGGTGTAACAGCCTCATTTGGACGACCAGAGCGTTCAGCATCATTTGTGTCTGTACGACCACGTTTGAAATCAGCATACCACCGACAAATGGTTGTTTTCGACGGAGCAGAGCCCGGATAACACTTTTCAAGCCATCACTGAGTTTGAACGGTATTTTTTCCCATTAAAAAGAAATGTTTTATCAACACACGAAATTCGATTTTTTCCATTGTTTTGAAAATAGCAAAAATTAGCGTCACTAAAACCACTCTAACTCAATAACACAATATCGGAATGTCATCAAAGTTTGACACGTAACTTCTAAAGGTTGGTACTTACTGAGAATGGTATGGATTTGTTATTAGAGGTGCAATCTGTTGGTTAGTCCCGGGACTTATTGATCGATGTGTTATATTAGTATTTGAACATTAGTTCTCACTGCCATAATTTCGAAATAACGAAAAGAAGATAATGAATAGAGAATAATTAGTACATAGAGTAATTTTCGTAACGATATTATGAAGAGAGAGTCATTTTCATAATGCTTTTATGAAGAGAGAGTCATTTTTGTAACGCTTTTATGAAGAGAGAATAATTTTCGTAACGTCTTTATCGCTTATTTCTTATGTTGTACTGGTGTTTTTACGAATATCGCAGTTTCGTTATAATGTAAATGTTTTATCATTGATTTCGATTATTGACACCGTACTGAACATTGTATTCGTAGTCAACATGCAAATATACAGATCAAATAGAAACCCGAGCGATATGACAGGTCCGATATTGTGCGACAAGTAAACAAATCACTTAACCGGTGTATTTACTGCTCGAGGGGGGAGGCCGCGGCCTGGCAATGGGCAGGCCTTTGCCACTGAGTGCAAGAGGGGCCGCCTGCCGCACCACGCTTCAGTCGCACGCCACTCCACTCGCTAGTCGCTCTCCTTTCCATCGCTCATCGCCCATTACTCGGGTCAATCTCGCTAACAAGAAAATTGACGCCGAGCCCTATTATTCCATTAATCATATTTATGTCGAACTCTGCGTCAAAGTACTTATGTTATACCCTCGGTCACATAGTTCAGTAGTGCGCTAGTGATGAAGTCGAACAGTTTATTCGTTGTGCTATTCGTGGTGTGCCTTCTGCTTTCTGATGCGGAGCCCCGTAAATCCAGGGGCGGCTCCTCTAGAGGAAGTGGCAAATCTCGCGGCTCGAACAGAAAACAACCACAGCCAGCCCCGCAGCCTCAAAGCCAAGGACTTAGTCATACGGGTTTAGCTAGCCTTAGCTACGCAGGGTATAGTCAACCTGCCAGAAAACCACAACCCTCGGCTCCGAAACACGACAGTGTACCAGGATATAGTACGAACAAGGATACAGCGGTGAAAAAAGATGTCGCGACCAATGTTCAAAATAGTCCTTCGAATGTCGGACATGGTTATCCATCGGGAGGAGGTATCTCAGGATCGAGTGGCTCGCAAACTGGAGGACACGCCTATCCTTCAAATACTGGACTGTCGGGATCTAGTGGTGCGCAGAGTGGCGGAGGACACGCGTACCCTGCTAGTAACGGTCTTTCGGGGTCCAATTCAGGGTCTTCGGGAGGATCGCCACAACACGCTTACCCGGCGAGCAGTGGTAACTCTGGAGGAGTGAATCAACAGCCAGCTTATCCTGCTAGTAATGGTTTGTCGGGATCAGGGCCAGCACAAGCACGACCGAATGCACAACCGCCCCCGTATAGCCCTTATGCTCCTGCCTCGAGTTCGAACGTCAATCCAGTAAATAGTCAACCCAATTACAATGCTAATCCGTACAACAACGCTCCTGCTGGTGGCTACCATAACCAAGGAGCACCACCTCCTTACAGTGCGGCTGGGCAGCCATATCAGGGAGCTCCTGGTTACGGTGGTCCGCCTCCTCCCTATTCTGGGGCAGTTCCCGGATATGGAGGCCCGCCGCCGCCCTACGGCGCAGGACAGCCAGCTTACGGTGGAGGCTATGGCGGGTACGGTAAGCCAGGGTACGGAGGGATGGGAGCAATGGGAGGAATGGGAGCAATGGGAGCGATGGGTGGATTAGGTGGCTATGGAGGACATGGAAATAACTTCGGTGGTTATTACGGCAAACCAAAATCAAGTTTCTTAAGTGGTAATAAATTCGGTTTAATTTTGGCGGGTCTTGCTGTCTGGAATTTGGCGCGCTCTGGTCAAAGAACTTCCAATAACTACCATTATCACAATAAAGACAATCCAAATTCAGCGGAGAAAATGGATCCTAATAATCTAAACGTAACGGATCCGATTTTGAATGAACTTACGAATTGCACTTTGACAATAACGAGCCTGAATGATACGGACGTTGTATTAATTCCCTGTGTGATAGCAACGTCTTTCGCTCCAAATGCCAAATACGATGGAAGTTCTACAACTCAAGATTTCATTCCAGATAGTAATAGTCCTCTAAATTGCACCGTAACGGTACTAACTAAAAATAATACGGAAGTGAAAACGAATATACCATGTGAAACGCTTTCCAATTTAGCTCCAAAAGATAACACCACAATGGGTAATGGCACTATGGCCGAAGGAATTCAAGCTGACGCACCATTAAATATTAACTGTACGGCAGGAAATCCTAATGATCCGCCTCTTCCTGGGACGGCAGCTTGTAACAATCAAACTCTCCTCCAATCAGACACACCGCTAGAAGTGATACCTCTCAGCACTCCGTCAACTACAACTGTAATCGCTCCATCATCTTCTACGACTTTGAATCCTGCAGATTCAACAACTGCAGTCCCGAGTTCGTCAACAGAAAGTGATAAACCAGAAGATACGTCACCGACGGTTTCAACAGCGAAACCGGAATAAAATAATTTGTGAAATAACCCAAGCTAGGATGAAATAATAAATGTTATATCCGTCAAAATTCACTGTACCGTGTGTGATGGACAATTGTCATAATGTAGTCAGTTATTATTGTTGGTAAAATCTGATTACAGTGGTAAGTACAATAAAAAAAAAACAGATTTGCAAGTATAATTACTGGTCACTCCCATTACTGATGGTTCTAGAAGGCAATTTGTTTCGAGTATACTCGTGGGTGTCTATGAATAATGCATTATATTATATTACTCAGCATTGTACCGCTAGTGAAAGTGATATTACCGTAATCACATCACCGCTGTTTTTCTCGAGTTTCTAGTGACATTCATAAATATTGTAACGTTGACAAAATATCTGCCAAATTGTGACACAAAAATTGACCAAACGCGAGACGAAATCGTCCATTGAGAAAAAAATTATACACAGTTACTTAATTTTTTTTTTTGTAAATTTTTGAACTTGAGAAAAACTTTTGATACATATAATTTGAAACGTATTTGATAAAAAGTAGATATAATTTCAAAGGTTACCTATTCCTGTAGGAATTTAAAGTACGCTTGAAAAAAAACATTATGATATTATTGTATTTATGAGATTCTTTTTTTTTTATTATTTAATTGTATAATAATAAAATTATAAATCAGTATTTATTTAGTAAATTTTTTTTTTAAATTTATTTTAAATTCTTTGTTAATAAATAAATATATTTCTCAATAAATCTACTATAAAATACGTTTAATAATTTAATAAGGTTTTATAATATTGAATATTGTTTGTAAAATTTATTCAATAAAACTTGAATATTTATTATTATAACTGGTTTTAAATTTGTAATAAAAACACTTATTTGAAGGTTTTGCAATATTAATCATTTCTGGTTTTTTAATATTTATTTTTTTATTGCTATAAAGTTAAGAAAAATGTATCCTACAAAAGTAATTTTTTTTTAACAATACCGCATTTTTTTAACATTTGCAAAGAATATTTTATTTAAATTACATAAGGAAAATATTTCTTTATCCTGTATTATAATTTCACTATAAGTTTTTTTATCTTTATCCTGTATTTTAATTTCACTATATTTTCTTTATCCTGCATTATAATTTCACTTTAATTTTTTTTATCTTTATCCTGTATTATAATTTCACTATATCTTCTTTATCCTATATTATAATTTCACTATAAGTTTTTTTATCTTTATCCTGTTTTATAATTCCTTTTATAATCCTGTACTATATTTTCTTTATCCTGTATTATTGTATAATTTCACTATATTTTCTTTATCCTGTATTATAAATTTCACTATATTTTCTTTATCGTGTATTATAATTTAACTATAAATTTTTTTATCTTTATCCTATAGTATATTATAATTTCACTATATTTTCTTTATCCTGTGTTATAATTTCACTATACGTTTTTTATCTTTATCCTGTATTATAATGGCACTATATATTCTTTATCCCGTATTATAATTTCACTATATTTTCTTTATCCTGTATTATAATTTCACTATAAGTTTTTTTATCTTTATCCTGTATTATAGTTTCACTATATTTTCTTTATCCTGGATTATAATTTCACTATATTTTCTTTATGCTGTATTATAAATTCACTGTAAGTTTTTTTATCTTTAACCTGTATTATAATGTCACTATATTTTCTTTATCCTGTATTATAATTTCACTTTAATATTAATAAATAAAAAAACCAAATTAAAAAAAACTCTGCTTTAAAATGAATGAATCAAATAAAAGTAAATTATTTGATGTTTCAAATAATTATGAAATTATTTAAATATATTTATAAAAAGAAAAGCAGGAAATTATATAAAAATTGAATTGTAAATTATAAGTGTATGAAATTTTATTTTATTTTGTTTAGACTTGGGAAATTTTAAACGAATTTATTAGCATTTATATATTTTTGGATATTGTGAATTAAAAAAAATAATTAAATTAAATAACTTTTATTTCCTTACCCGGACGGATTTTTTAAGAAACTCAGAAAAAAGTCAATTTTAATTATACAATATTGGAAAGAGATTTTGAAAAGGTGACGTAAATTTAAAATTTTAAAATATTTTTTTATGATATGTTGTGTGCTTGGGTAGATAATTTTGGAGATGTGTTCTCTCTATCTACCCCGCAAGGGACATGGCGTAATATGTACATATGTACGTTTTACATATTTTTTTGAAATATGTGTTATATGAACACAGGCCCACAACATATACACTAAAAAAACTCACCCTACAAAACACGTAGGTTTAAAAACAAAACACATACAAAATACTTAAGGTTTACTTTAAGTATCGAAAAAAAAAATCAACCCTGCAGTGCAAAAATATCAAACCAGTTAAATGGGTATTTTATGGTTAAATTACATCTTCAAGTTTATTTGTTCCATACAAGCCTATACTTAGTCGCGAGAGTATTTTATATTATATCTTAGAACAGGTCAAAGTGATATGGGTCTTGAAGAGAGTCTCTAAACGGCGCTGTATAAATTGTCTTTTTATTATTATTATTGGGTCACTTTTACATATTTACGTCCATATTTGGTTCAATGTATATTTAAGTATTTAATTAACGACACAACAGTGTCTTTTATATACAAATGAACATATGACAAGTTAACATAATATACAACATACTTTAAAATTATTGACCAAAAATACAAAACTTTGTCTTAAACTAACATGGAGATACAAAAAGCAGTAGAAATAATAAATTACAAAGTCATTGTGTAAAATTATTTAATATTAATATGTATAATATTTAAGTTCAATATATGTATGTATACCACAAAATATTACAAAATTTTACCAAGCAGACTTACGTAATTGTCCAAGATTTATTTTATAGTAGTAAAGAATTGGTTTTTAGTGGAACAACGCTTACGTAGAACAAGAAGAATTGGATTTTTCGAGAATTTTATGGATAGATCTTGAGATATAGAAAACACATGGGCTCACTTGTAGAACGAGATGCAAGCTGCTTTGCAGAATCAAAACCTTCCACATGTTGATGCAGGGTTACTCAACTCCAGAGGCAAAGTATTGTCCTTAATGTTTCGTTTATACTAGGTTATTTATATTTCGAAAGGAGAGCACAAAGTTAGTATATTACAACAATCATGATATACTATATAATATAAAAAATAATACTTTGTTTTATTTTTTACTAAATATGTTATTAGGCTTAAAAAGTTAAAATAACATTTTTTTTTAAATTTATTAATATGTATACTGTTCTGTAGATGCTCATAGCGAAACACGTCAATTGTCTAAGGCCTAGGCTACACAGGAAGGAGCCTCGCTTGATGCTTAGAGCTATGTTGCAAGTTAGACGACATATCCTAGCGAACCAACTTACCGCATACTATCGCAGTGGCCACAATGCACGCTTCGCGCCACGTTGCATGACGATTAGTCATCGAGTGAATCTCCTAGCGAAAAGACGTGTTGGTTAATTTACAATATGGCGGAAGTTTTAATAACAGCTGTGTATAAAAGGGAGCCTTTGTGGAACCCATCAAGCAAAATATACAAAAATGTACCTGTAATAAAATAACTTTCGAATGAAGTTGCACAGGAAGTAAATAAAGATAAGGTAAGTTGTAATGAAATTGGTTAGTTTTGAGAGTGGCATCGTTTGTTGACTCAACCGCTCCCAAATATCAAATGAATTTGTGCGCAGCACTTTGGTGTGGCCAAGCATGAAGTCACCTAGTCTAAGTGACGGAATATTCCGCACCATAGGATAAGCATTATTTATTTTCATTGTGTTTGTGTCAAAATTAATGTGGCAACCAGCATATATGATGATTTTTCCAGTTTCAAGACCTCATAAGAAGATCTAAGAAAAATAACAAAAAAGTAAAATAACTTATATTGCTTGATAACTGCAAACTCAAGTGACCTTTCAACGATTCTGTTTAGCATTAGCTAAATAATACTGTCGAGTACGTGTGGTTTCCTGCAGCACACGGCTGCAGACGTGCTCGAAGGAATATTGAGATGTTGCCTTGAAGTAAGGTAACATAATAGTGGTGACATCGAGTTACAAGGATGGCCATTGATTTCCACACGAGTAACCACAATATTTCTCTACACGTGGTTCGTGAGAGTAACATTTCCATCGTCGATCTGTGAAATAAAAACAGTGTTATCAAATAAGAATTTACTAAAATCTAACAAGAACTTACAATACTCCGTAAAGATATTTTATTTATTTATTTATTTAACGACACAACAGTGTCTTAAGATACTAATTAACATGTGACAGGTTAAAAAGTACTTAAAATTATTGACAATTAATACACTTAAACTAACATGAGGATACAAAAAGCAGTAGTAATACATTACAGTCATTGTTTTAAAATTATTTAGTTATCTTTGAGAATTTTGTGGGAATTTTATGGATAGATATTGAGATATTGAAAACACATGGCCTCAGACAGACAGATTCCTATTGGAAACAAGATTTTATTTGGTTTTCACTTATACTAAAGAAAATGTAGGATGATCCATGTGACGTTTGAAATGTCATGTCTCAAAGGGTTGGGGTAAAATCGTTTTTTTAACAAATCGAATCGTTTTTTTATAAATCGAAAAATTGTTTTTCTCTAAACTGGTGATTAAAATCCTAATTTTCATTATACTGACTTTCTAATGTATTGTATGATTTGTATCTATCTTTAAATAGGCTAAGATCCACAATGAATTAATACTAACATTTAATTTCAGGTATAAAAAAATCGAAAATCCAATTATCGTATACTCCATCCCTAACCAATGCAGACTAACGTAGTGACTTATGACAAACGTCAACAAATATTATTTGATCTTAACAAACTGCCACATTTTTGCTAATTTGTAACAAGATGTATTAATGTGTGATTAAAGTTAGTTCTATGTAATGTATTTACCTAAATAACTTGCTATTTATTATTTTTTGCTCTACAAGATATTGTGTTTGCTTATACGTTACATATATTATTTGATTTGATTACAAGTAATCGAGCTACTCATGGCCACAAGCAAAGGTTCCTTTTTTTACTCAAAACATGTGGAACCCAAGCGCCGAACTTCTGGACTTTTCCCATTGATTTAAGATGGCGGTATATAGTTATGTGACTACAATTCGTCTGCTGAGACAATTCTACGAAGGTTTGCAGAGGGGATCTTCATGAATAATGTGATTTAAGCGGTCCTCATCGAAGTCAACTGGTCGTTCGGAACGCTCCATGTCTTTCAGGTTGAAATTACCGTCTTTGAAACGCGAAAACCATCGACGAGCTGTCCTTTCATTCATAGCATATTCACCGTACACTTCGAAAATATCGCGAGCAGCTTTGGCAGCTTCATTCCCTCGATTGAACGCGAACAGAAGGAGGTGTCGAAAATGCTAACTTTCGTCTACTCGACATTTCATTTTGAAGGCTTGTAATCAAATCAAATAATACAGAAAATATAATATAGAAAATGCTCACTTTCGTCTACTTGACATTCCATTTTGAAGGCTTGTAATCAAATATAATAATATATGTAACGTAAAAGCAAACACAATATCTTGTAGAGCCGAAAATTTTCTTTCGAATGACGCATAATCTTTACCATTTTGTTTTACTTTTGATGCTCATTTTTAAGTTTGAAAAAATAAAACGGACACAACTTATGGTAACACCTAATATTTTATATATAATATATTAAAAATATATGAATAATATAAAAAAACCCGTCCGGCAGATTGAGAATCATTATTTTACTAACACATTTTCTTTATAAAGATGGCCAATCAAGATATTATATGAAAACACCGTAAATGTCGTCGAGGTAAGGTCAGTGTTTGAAACCAGTGCCAGAACTATGATACGTTATATGTTAACACAAGTCGGCAATTTGAAAAGTGGAAGGGATTTATAAAATACGAGGGTGGATCAAATAAAAAAGAGACTTTTTTGTTTTAATTTTTTTATTTGCAGAAAGAAAAATATCAAGTACATATCATTTTTCTACTGCTTTAGAAATACATTTTTTTCAGCGGATCGGTAGTTTTTTATCCCGTCATCGTAAAAAGAAGGGTGTTGTGTCAGCAGCCAATTGCGCACAAACCCCTCTACTCCATCGTCATCGTTGGCCTTCCAGAGCTTATTTCAGTGCCCCAAACAGTTGGAAGTCGAAGGGTGGTAGATCAGGGCTATAGGGAAGGTGTTCCAGTCGTGTCCAACTCATTTCCTCCAATTGTTCGCATGTCTCAGCTGCAGATGAAGTCTTGCGTTGCCATGGAGAATAATCACTTCTCTTATCGGTTGATCACGTATTTTGCATCGATAAGCAAGTTTAACTTTACTCAAAAGTTTACAGTAGTACATCACATTGATGGTGCAAATCGACGGGTGCACCTTTCTCAAACATCGTGTGCCATACTAATTACGGAATCTGCCGAGGCCGACTCTCTCTAGCCTCTCCCCACTTCTGATATACCCACCCATAACTTCTCGAGGCGGCCGCGCGCTCCGTTTAAAATTAAGCGCTCTAAAACAAAAGTCTCTTTATATTTGATCCACCTTAGTAATAGTGTTGTATATATTCAATCGATTATATGTTTAATTTTTTGTAATATTTTATATTTGTGCATTCTAATATTTATTTTATTATACAATACATGACATGTATACTATAAATAAAGTATACATAATACGAGGCATATCCAGAAAGTAAGTGTACTGAATTTTTGTAGGTTACAATTTTTTTTATTTAAACAAAAAAATTACGTGGTTACCGTAGTACATATGTAAGCTATTTTTCGACATAGTCGCCATTCCTCTCAATGAAGGTGGTGAAGCGGGGTATCAACTTTTTGATGCCTTCCTCGAAGTAGTTTCCCGCCAACCCCTCCGTCCACTTCTTCACCTCCTCCTTTACCTCCTCGTCGGTTGAAAACCTTTTTTCACCCATGTGCAGCTTCAGGGAGGTAAAGAGATAGTAATCTGAAGGTGCTAGGTCAGGGGAATGCGCGGGATGGTTCAGGATATCCCATTTCAACGAGGCGAGCAGTTCCGTCTGGCATTGTCGTGCAGCAGGCAGACTCCCTTTGTCAGCATGCCTCTCCTCTTGTTCTGAATCACCCTCCGCAATTTTTTTATGGTCTCACAGTATCTTGCAGAGCTGATGGTCTCCCCTTGAGGCATATATTCAAATTATGCCTTGACAGTCCCAAAACACGGATGCCATGATTTTCTTGGCTGAAATTGTGGTTTTGAACTTTTTGGCGGAGGGTGAAGAGGTGTGACGGCACTGTTGAGACTGCCTTTTGGTTTCAGGCGTGGAGTGTGCAACCCAATTTTCATCTCCAGTAACGATGGAGCGGAGAAATTCATCTCCATGGAGTTTGCAGCGCCTCAAAAACTCTTGCCCGGCCTCCACTCGATTCAATTTGGCGGGAGATTGGATTGACATTTTTCACGAAACGTGTTGTCGCATCGACACTTTTCAACGTACTGACCTCGAACCGGTATCGTTGCGGAGGGGAAGGGTCAGGCTACACGGAAGTGTAGCCAACATGTCGAAAATAAAATCCATCCGGTCGTGAGAGCCTCAGTACACTTACTTTCTGGATAAAATGAAAAAAAACATAACAGATAAAAACAATACAATTTTAAGTGGACACTCAAATTATATGGAACTGGGTTTTTTGCCTGTCATTTATCGAAACCCCAGTAAACTAGGTTTTTGCCTGTATCTTACTGAGAATACGCATATATCTCAATGGTATCATCGAGCATTAAATTAATGCTACTTTTGAGAAGAGTCAACTCCTGTAGCATCGAGGTGTTGGTATGGCGTGCACGCCTGCGATGGTCTCGCGTACAAACGTAGCTCGTATCTAGGAGTACAGACTCCCAAGAAATGTTCTCTTTAGCGAGCTAACAGCTTTGACGTAAAACAAGAAGAAATAGATCAATTTAGTTAAAATGATTTCTAAAACAAATCATCGGGATTGTTTTAGCCAAAATACGTTTTTGGTAACCAAAAAAGGTTTTGTTATGTCAATTATTTGACTTGGTATTTAACATAAGTTGTGTCCGTTTTTTTTTTCCAAATTTCAAAATGAGCACCAAAAGTAAAACAAAATGATAAAGGTTATACGTCATTCGAAAGAAAATTTTCTGCTCTACAAGATATTGTGTTTGCTTTTACGTTATATATATTATTTTATTTGATTACAAGCCTTCAAAATGGAATGTCGAGTAGACGAAAGTGAGCATTTTCGATACCTCCTTCTCTTCGCGTTCAATCGAAGGAATAAAGCTGCCAAAGCTGCTCGCGATATTTGCGAAGTTTACAGTGAAGGTGCTATGAATGAAAGGACAGCTCGTCGATGGTTTTTGCGTTTCAAAGCCGGTAATTTCAATCTGAAAGAGATGGAGCGTTCCGAACGACCAGTTGACTTCGTTGAGGACCGCTTAAACCATATTATTCATGCGAGCAGCTTTGGCAGCTTTATTCCCTCGATTGAACGCGAACAGAAGGAGGTGTCGAAAATACTCACTTTCATCTACTTGACATTCCATTTTGAAGGCATGTAATCAAATAAAATAATATATGTAACGTAAAAGCAAACACAATATCTTGTAGAGCAGAAAATTTTCTTTCGAATGACGTATAACCTTTACCATTTTGTTTTACTTTTGGTATTCATTTTTAAATTTGGAAAAAAATGGACACAACTTATGTTAAAACCTAATATATAAAATTTAAGCTCAACGATTGTAAAATATTTTGCTATACCGTATAACAGGAATGGGCATACATGAGGTCAACGAGAGCCACATTCTGGATTTTCATATATGATATATAAAAAGCCACACCATAGTCACGTTCTCTCGTTGTATTAACCCTTGCCGATCTGTGAACGGACAAGAGTGACCAAGACGTATATTTTATTTAATTTCTCGAAATATACTGCTTGCAGGGTCTTCATACTTTATGTATTCCTCATCGAAACCTCTATGATTTGAATGATGTCATTACGAAATAAAATCATTAATAAATATCAACAGAGATGAATGATATTAAATCGAGAATTGACGAAATGTCAAAACACTCCGTATGACTCATTATTTTTTGACAGTTAATATTTTACGAGTACATTCGTTCCAGGGATTGGTTACCAGTTTTATCAAACACCTGTGCGTTTAGTACATAGAATAGAAACAAAAGTTATTTTGTGCCCCAATTGCGATAGACTTTCTCCACAGAATTAAATTTTGATTTTATGATATGTTTGTCCTATTTTCAAATTTCGACCTATTTTCAAAGTGTTTATATTTTCCAAATGGCATATTTTATTGATTTGAATTTCGTGTTTGTTTTTATATTATTATTTTTTAATTTATATATTCATTTTATATTTTGTTAATATGTTAATTATTCTCTTAATTCGAATTATATTATTATTGCCAAAAAATACACGCTACATTTTATTGTATAATTTTATGATTGTTTTTTTAAAAGGTTGGATACCTCTTTTCAGTCATGCGCATTCTGAACGTTGCGCAGACCGAACGACGCAGTGGGAAAATGATATTTGTATAGAAATGTCACCTCTCTGTTTCAACTCTTATTTTATCATTTCTTACACTTATTTTATATTATTCGACATTTTATTACATAATAAAATGATGGTTATAGCTAATTACAAAAAAAACTAATAGATTTTGCATAATTTTAATTTAAAACATACATGTTTACTGTACCCTCAGTGTCCATCACCGTTACTGGCGTAATTTTTTAGCACAGTAAGGGAAGTGTTAAATACACTAATTCTACTTTATTACATATTCTACACAAATCTTAATTGCTATATAAAGTATAAAAAATGCACATATAAGAAAATATAAAAATAGCGCAGAATACCGTAGATGTGCGCGCAAAAGGCAGTATATGTGCGCGCACCCTACACATTGAAATCACAGCATACACGTATACACCAAATACTTACGTCTTTGACAGTTGCATTCATTCATGCGCATCTTGTCACTTACGAGTACAACATTTAGAAAGGAAAATACAAATATATAATGGGGAAAGAAAGTATCTATATTTTTATAAGAGACATTGGGAGCCGCACTTAACCCAACGAAGAGACGCATGCGACTCTCGGAGCCGCATTTGCACACGTCTGACATAACATGTTAACACAAGTCAGCAATTTGAAAAGTGGAAGGGATTTATAAAATACGAGAGTGGTACAAACATAAACGAGACTTTTTTGTTTAAATTTTTTTATTTGCAGAAAGAAAAAGACCAAGTACAAGTGCATATTTTTTCTACATAATCAATTATTTGGTTTAGTAAATTCAAGCCACCGATTGTAAAATATTTTGCTATATAAGCTTGGTAAGCAATGTATTGAGAACAGTTTGAAAATGCCTTTATAAAGCGAAACACGTCACATTGATTCATATTATTGTGAAGATTTTTTTCACATTAATAATAAGTGTCAAATAATTCTGGAATAAAATAGACTTTAACAATATATGTAAACACGATCATCATCATCCTGTCGTGTTGTAGCTCATGACTGAGCATCGTGACTTCCACGATAGCCTCTGACAACTCCACTCCATCCACCATCTTCTTTTATTCATACTTCTCATTTTTCTTTCCTCTCCATCGTCTCTTCCCTTTCCTTTGATTTATGAATTATTCATCCAATATGAATAATCATTTGAATGTTTAGTTCTCATGTAAAGTACGAGGCATATCCAGAAAGTAAGTGTACTGAATTTTTGTAGGCTACAATTTTTTTTATTTAAACAAAAAAATTTACCGTAGTACATATGTAAGCTATTTTTCGACATAGTCGCCATTCCTCTCAATGCAGGTGGTGAAGCGGGGTATCAACTTTTTGATGCCTTCCTCGAAGTAGTTTCCCGCCAACCCCTCCGTCCACTTCTCCACCTCCTCCTTTACGTCCTCGTCGGTTGAAAACCTTTTTTCACCCATGTATAGCTTCAAGGAGGTAAAGAGATAGTAATTTGAAGGTGTTAGGTCAGGGGAATGCGCGGGATGGTTCAGGACATCCCATTTAAACGAGGCGAGCAGTTCCTTCGTGGCGTTGGCCGTGTGTGGTCTGGCATTGTCATGCAGAAGGCAGACTCCCTTTGTCAGCATGCCTCTCCTCTTGTTCTGAATCGCCCTCCGCAATTTTTTTAGGGTCTCACAGTATCTTGCAGAGTTGATGGTCTCCCCTTGAGGCATATATTCAATTAAAATTATGCCTTGACAGTCCCAAAACACGGATGCCATGATTTTCTTGGCTGAAATTGTGGTTTTGAACTTTTTGGCGGAGGGTGAAGAGGTGTGACGCCACTGTTGAGACTGCCTTTTGGTTTCAGGCGTGTAGTGTGCAACTCAAGTTTCATCTCCAGTAACGATGGAGCGGAGAAATTCATCTCCATGGAGTTTGCAGCGCCACAAAAACTCTTGCCTTTTTACAAAATTTCACACTTGGCGGGAGATTGGGTTGACATTTTTCACAAAACGTGTTGTCGCGTCAACACTTCTCAACGTACTGACCTCGAACCGGTCTCGTTGCGGAGGGGAAGGGTCAGGCTACATGGAAGTGTAGCCAACATGTCGAAAATAAAATCCATACAGTCGTGAGAGCCTCAGTACACTTAATTTCTGGATACGCCTCGTAAAAAAAAATATCTCCTTTATTTAACTTTGTCTGGAAAAGTTGGAAGATATAGCCACCTGGCAATAAGCTCGCCAGATTATTTTAACAATGTGTTAAATAAATATATAAATTGTAATCTGTTTTATCAAAGACTGTTCTTTCCACTTTTTGTAACGGTATAACCCTAAAAGCCAACTGAATGAATGTTAGAAATAGACGCCAAAGTCACATACTGCCTCTATTGTATAATATCCTTAACTGTCCCGCCCCCCCCTCTTATCTCGCTGAAATTCGCCGATTCCGATTTCAATAACGGCTCTTTCCGATTCTGGACTTTGCGGACATATGTTACTTGGATGTTACAGAGGAACAGCTGGACAAATTACAGCGTCTTCAAAATGTGTGTCTAAGATTCATTTTCAACCTACGAAAGTACGGTCATATAACTTCATACCAGAAGGCATTGAACTGGTTGAATGTTAGAAATAGACGCCAAATTCACATACTGCCTGTATTGTATAATATCCTTAACCGCCCCGCCGCACCCTCTTATCGCGTCGAAAAATTTCAGCGTCTTTCCAATCATGGATTAGCGCTACGCTCAAACAGAGATCGCCTATTGGCCTTTCCAGTTCACTGCTCCTCTTTTTTTACGTCGTCCTTTACCGTCCACGCAGTGAGACTCTGGAATCAGTTACAAACCAATATGAGACTCGCTCCGTCCTTGGCATGCTTTAAGAAGCGACTGAAAAAACTCTTAATTTCTAGTCAGTAAAATAACGTGTTTCATTCCTGATTTTTCTTTTCCTTTCCTCTCCACCATCCCTTCCTTTCCTTTTGATTGATGATATCTCACTTTATATGAAAAATAATGTTCGGCTGATTTTCCGTCTTTGTGGGGTTCGTGGGCATGTGTTCACGTATATGTTTATGGATTTCGTGAGGATGGATAGTCATTTGAATGATTTATGCGACCACGTAACTTGCTTCATTTACTTTTGTCTGGTTGGTTTGAAGAGAGAAAGAGGCCTGGCAATAAGCCCGCCAGATTGTATTTGCAATAAAAGTGTCAAATAAATAAATAAACCCTACCGGTTTCAAGACTTTCCCCTCATCATAAGGGGAAGACAAATAAGACTTGTTTGTGCTTCCCGATGATGAGGTGAAAGCCTTGAAACCGGTAGGGTTATACCGTTACAAAAAGTGGAATAAAAAGTGTTTGATAAAACAAATTACAACGTCTTTATGTTAAACCTCCACAATGTTAATGCCTTAACTATAAATAATATATAAATTTATAAATAATACCTTCTTTCAAAATCTGGTCCATTTGATCCAGTTACGTTTTTCTCGATCTACCACTTCCACGAAAACCTTAAAAATAACAAATCCAATTAATATTTGTTGTTATTTGTTAACCATGAACGGATTACACGTGACGCATGAATGTTGACACACGCATGGGTTTTCTTGGTAAATGGTGACGATACTAGCACACGCTGAACCTGCGATAATGAGACATTTCATTGATATGAGAACATAAATTAACGAGAAGTGTTGAAACACGTAATACGATTGATAATCCTTGTTAATAATTAGTTCTTAAAAGTCGTATAAATTTTTATCGTTCATTTCTGCATGAGTATTTACTAAATACTGTTTTTTTACCAAAAGCAATAAAGAAACAGATAGATAAAGCTGCAGTTGTGACGGGCTGCCTGAGAGATGTCATATGGAGGAATAAAGATATGAGAATGGATAGCAAGGTACGCATTTATAAGACCTGTGTGCGACCTATCCTCACATATGGCATCGAAGCGAGGGCGGGCAGTCAGGACAAAAAGTATGCTAAGGACAACGGAAATGAAAACTCTGCGCGCTATTGCTGGGAAGACTTTGCGTGATCGTGTAAGGAACACCACAATCCGAGAGGTCTGTGAGGTCCAAGATGTTGTCAGATGGGGACGACAGCGTCGACGATACAGGAACCAACATGTACAGAGAATGAATTCCACAAGAATTCCATACATAGCTCTGCATGGGGTGCCAGATGGATGGCGTCCACCAGGGAGACCCCCGAAACGATGGAGAGATAGCTGGAGCTCAGCATCACAGGACAATCCTGCAGTAACAGACTCTTGAGAGTCTACAGAAAGTTTAAGAAGAAGAAGAAGCATAAAGAAATGAATTCTTGTAGTATTCATATTTTGTTACCATTCTTTCATGTGATAATATATGTACTTGTTTGTCCATTAATAATCCAAATGATTTACACATTTTTTTAAAAATTAATTCCGATACTGACATCAACATTTTTTTTTTTACTAAACAAAGTAATATATTGTAAAAATATTTGTCAAGGCTATACCTATATACGAGTACAAATTTATTACTTAACTAATCTTTTTTATATATTATAATTTATGAACTTACTTAATCTTATTTTCCTACATGTCATTTTATTTTTATTTTTTACAATCTTAATATATGATTTCTTTGAAATAATTAACACCTACATACATACTACTTATAACTAGATAACAATTCTTACAACTAATTATTTAGCAAGAACAAGTATACTCGTTCAGGCTACTTGTATTCCATCACATTCACTCAGACCTAGGTCGTCCCAGCTACTTAACATCTAAATTTAACAAAAAATTTAATTCTCATTTAAAGCTTTGTGCCCTTCATACAAATGGTGCAAATCACTCTAATTAGAGTAAATACGAGTACATACCATCACGCCATTTTCTTGTCGTGGAAGGTAGACAGGACAGAATGCCAGACTTTCCTATCTCGACATACATACTAAGCCTCTTCAACATCCATACACCTTACAACTTCAACGATTTCTCTGACTTTCTACGTTTCTTCCTTTTAAAATATCATTCTTTTGATCCACTAATATGTTCCTTAAACTTCCTCTATCACGCCTTCCACTCAAATTTGAACTATATATTTGTTTTCTAAATCTTTCTTAATTCATTTGTTCCAAATGCCCAAACCATCTCAACGCGCTCTTCTTCAACACGTCAGCCCTATGTTCCTATCCACCCTTAATCATTTCATTCCGTATTCTGTAGTATATATGTTAGTAATCCCATATATTCTTTTAAATGAACTTATTTTTACAGTATTTATTCAGCTCCTCGTAGTTGTTTTCCACGTCTACGTTTTACTTCCACACATCAAAGTTAGCACCAAAATACTATAGTGAACTATCATCTAAGCAGGGTGAATAACTTAACCCAAAAAAAAACTCTCTTGGTAAGCCGTTTGATTTCCACCCGAGGTTTTCGGATCGATTCCAAGTGGTATCCGAAAAAATAATAAATAACAGGGCCCCTAGTCTGGTTAAAGAGTTCGTTTGGTAATATTATAATACTGATACGTGCTAGAGGTGTGCAAGTTGTTGCCTCTTCACGTGCGGTATTACTGCTAAGACGTGTAGTTACGAACAGAGTTCCGTGCCTACTCCAATGGTTCGAAATCCTAAACCTCGATTAATGAATCCGAAGACTATGCAGTCTCCTGATCGCGCTCTTCAGTATTTCTGAATCACGGGTTCGGATAGGTTGAAGAATTACCATATGAATTAATGAATGACAAAACTGTGTTTAAGTTACAGGCAGGTCAAGCATTCAATAGCAACAGGTGTTTTCCGATAAAGCTACGCCAAACCACCAATGAAGGACTTTGACGAGTGCTCATCAAAAAACATTACGTGATCTGTTGAGTTATGGTTCCAATCTGACAGTCAGTTATTCAGGGTTCTCATGCCTGATACAGCCACATGAGGAGATCAATGGATTATCCCCCGTCTTCTCGAGAATAGTTGTATTGGATTATCTTCCTCGACGTGACAGTTTGGACCATGTCATATGAGCACTGCAGGGACAGAATAAAACTTCATCTATGCAAGCTGCGTGCACTATAGCAGTGACCACACTTAAGACAATTCAGGGTACACACAATCTTCGTGGCATGTCATATCTCTGGAGAAGCAAGTTAGGTTATCCACAATATATTTGAATTCCGTCTGCAAAATGTTAACAACCACGAAACAGAAAAGTATAGAACTAAAATGCACGGATATTTTTCATTCTTCTCCACCATAGTTTGATATAGTCTTGATGTATCAAATCGTAAAAGGAAATGAATTTCTGCGATTGAATTCAAAGTGAGTCTACCATACTCGTATGTTACTTAGTCATAAGTATTAGCCTAGTATGATTCATTTGAGAAACTTTGCATACCGATATCAACACACGTTTCCTTGGTCAGTTATCGTCTGTTTCACACAGTTAATTGTTTTTAAGCACTCTATTCATTATAATCGTGTATTTTACCTCAATTGTCTTTACCATACTGTACGGCACCGGTACAAAGACTAGAATAGATGGATGCTATCGTCTATTTCACACAGTTTATTGCTTGCTACTCAATGATCGGAAATTTCGGCTCACGGTGAAAAGGTCGGTGAAACTGACATACATCTTCTTCTTCCCAGTGTCATGTCAGGTCCCCCCAACGTTGAATATCACCTGAGAGTAGACGTCTTTGTCCCCGGCAGCCCGAAAAAGATCTCCAACGCCCCTTATGCCAGTCCAATCACGTATATTGCGGACCCAGGAGATTTGCCTCCTACCAACACCTCTTCGACCTTCTATTTTGCCTTGGATGATCAGGTGCAGTAATTTGTATTTTGTTCCTCTCTAAGTACATGACCCAAATAGGACACCTTTCGGATTTTAATATTAGTCAGCAACTCTCTATCAACTTTGACTCTTTGAAGAACCCTCGTGTTGCTGACCATATCCGTCCAGGGTATCCGTAGCATTCTCCGGTGCATCCACATTTAGAATGCTTCCAGCCGGTTCATACTACCAACTTTGAGGGTCCATGATTCTATTCCATGCAGTAACGCTGACCAAACGTAGCATTTGACTAACAGTATTTATGGTACCTAAAAAACACTGTGACAAAAAATGCAATATTTATTTATTTAATTAACGACACAACAGTGTCTTTATATACAAATTAGCATGTGACAGGTTATACACGTACTTAAAATTATTGACAAATAATACAACTTTATCTTAAACTAACATGAAGATACAAAAAGCAGTAGTAATAATAAATTACAGTCATTGTTTTAAAATTATTTAATTATCTTTGAGAATTTTGTGGAAATTTTATGGATAGATATTGAGATATAGAAAACACATGGCCTCATTAGTAGAACGAGATGCAGGTTACTTTGCAGAATTAAAACCTTCCTACATGTTGATGCAGGGTTACTCAACTCTAGAGGCAAATTGTTGCCCTTAATGTTTTGTTTATATTACGTTATTTATATTAATAAAGGAGAGCACAAAGTTAGTAGCTGTTTCAAATCAAATATTCAAATCATTTAAAGCAAAATGAGCTTCTATTGCACTGTAATAATAAATTAACCCATTTACTTAGAAACTGTTACAGAGTTAACGGAAATTTGTGTATTTTTTAATGATAGTTTTTACTTTACTTAGCTTGTTGAATTTATTTGCATGTTTAAGATCCGTGAATGAAAAACATAATTGTCAAGTTATATTGTTGAATTATCGACGAAAAACAAAAAAAATAGACTTTACATAATGGAATATTGTGAACAGTTTCAGGAATATCCACACAGTCAATCTAATAAATTATAATTTATTTTAAAAACTAATAGAGGAAAACAAATCACGTCTGGTACAATAATTATAGCAGCGCTCGAGTATAAAAGAAAATTATTAAGACCAAAGATAAGGCTAACACTGTATGCTTATTATGAATAGCTTTTTATTTATTTATTTTAATTTAACCCTTTTATTGCAAATACAATCTGGCGGGCTTATTGCCAGGTGGCAACCTCTTCCAACCAACCAGACAAAAGTAAATGAAGCAAGTTACGTGGTCGCATAAATCATTCAAATGACTGTCCATCCTCACGAAATCCATAAACATATACGTGAACACATGCCCACGAACCCCACAAAGACGGACAATCAGCCGAACATTATTTTTCATACAAAGTGAGATATCATCAATAAAAAGGAAATGAAGGGATGGTGGAGAGGAAAGGAAAAGAAAAATCAGGAATGAAACACGTTATTTTACTGACTAGAAATTAAGAAGTTTTTCAGTCGCTTCTTAAAGCATTCCAAGGACGGAGCGAGTCTTATATTGGTTTGTAACTGATTTCAGAGTCTCACTGCATGGACAGTAAAGGACGACGTAAAGAAAGAGGAGCGGTGAACTGGAAAGGCCAATAAACAATCTCTGTTTGAGCGTAGCGCTAATCCATGATTGGAAAGACGTTAAAAATTCTCGGCGAGATAAGAGGGGGTGGCGGGACAGTTAAGGATATTATACAATCGAGACAGTATGTGAATTTAGCGTCTATTTCTAACAATCAACCAGTTCAATGCCTTCTGGTATGAAGTTATATGATCGTACTTACGTAGATTGAAAATGAATCTTAGGTACACATTTTGAAGACGCTGTAATTTGTCCAGCTGTTCCTCTGTAACATCCAAGTAACATACGTCCGCATAGTCCTTGGGAGTCTCTGGACACCTTACTTCTTCATTGGGTGTGTTTTGACGTTTTTATAATTAGTCGCATAGCTTTTGGGAGTCTCTGGACACCTTACTTCTTCATTGGGTATGTTTGGACGGTTTAATAATTTAATTTAAAGTTTTGGAGGGAGAGATTAAAAATAATCGAAGAGTATAATACAGTTGATGGTATCAAAATTACATAGAATAAAAATAATGCTGGACGATGTATAACTCTTACTCTAGGCAACTAGAAACTGCTGAAATGCGCATGCTAAGATGGTCAGCTGGTGTGTCCCTAAGAGACAAAATAAAAAACTCACGCATTCGTGGAAGCCTGGGTGTTACAGATATCAACAGCAAGATGGAGGAGAGGCGATTAAGATGGTATGGGCACGTTGGACGCAGAGCACCCGATCACATTGTGAACCACGCAATCTCCATGGATCTTCCTCGAGTGGCAACCAGAGGAAGACCAAATAATTCATGGGTGGTGCAAAAAGATAACCTGATGCAGAGTCACGGTCTGGGGGACGTAGTCCGGGACAGAAGACCATACAACCTGAAGACGAGGAGAGTTGACCCCAACAGTCTTCGCAGACAATGAGTTGGGATGGAGTCAGGGAGAGAGAGAGAGAGATAGAATAAAAATAATTATACATAGATAGGTGTAAAGAATATACACTGTAATAAGTAAAATGGAGGTAATATGGAAAAAATATAAATATGCTCTAAATACACAGTCGACTCTCGATTTCGCGGTGTAGTAGGGAAAAATTGCCAGGATAAAAAAAAAACAGAAAATACGTTCTTATTTTACAAGGATTTGGTATAATTTCTCATGTAATCAGCCAAGAAAGAGGGAAAAAAGAAACATTTGTGTCATTAGGAATAATTTATGCCATATTAACTATAGGATTTTTATGATTTATTGTGAAAATTAAATTTCTTAACACTCTACCTCCAAAAATTTTCACTATAGTTAAATTAATAATTCTTTTTATCATAATAAAATCTCGATCATATAAACTTTTCACACAATTTTTTTTTACCCCGGACCAAAACGACGACGACTTCCGTGGCCTGGTGGTAAGACACTGTTCGATCCCCGCTGGAACCCAGATTTTTTTAAAATAGGATTCCAGTCTGGTTAACACTTAGGGCCTATAAAAACCTATTTCTGGTTGGTTGGAAGAGATTGCCACATGACAAACTCGCCAGGTTAAAAAAAAAAAAAAAAAACATGCTTTTATTAATAAAAATACGTCGGTAAAGAAGTTTTTTTTTTAACTTTTCGGTAAATGTTGCTAAGCTGATTTCATAAAATTTACACTACGCCACAAAAACTCACAAAAAATATTAAAAAGTCAAGGAAAAAATATCCATAAAGCAAGAAAACACAGATAGGTGACACAAAAATACAATGGGGATATAAAAGACTAATATTACAATATATAATGCAATAAAAATAGTAAACAATAAATCACGCCCCAATGCACACTTAATTTAAATTTACAATTTGACATTATGCGCCCGCCCGCTTGCATTAAAAGTAAACACTGAATCTTAATTGACAACATCATCGACCGGGAATTCTGGTTGTTCAAATAATCCAAAGTGCCTCATTTTCAGTAAAAAAAATATTTATACGAGTAAACTATCTCCTATCACAAGTTCTAAAAAGTCAGTTAAAATCTAATACTTAACAACGATAAAACTTTTACCCAAACTCATAATTGTTGAGTTAGACGCCTGAGTGCATGGTATGTTAACTTGACATTTATATTTTATTTGATAGTAAAATATGAAACTATTATTCAAACATACACGTAACATACTTCTCTACGTTTAAATGTTGAAATTCGTTAGGCAGAGATACAATCATTTAACCTGTTCACCGCGTTAAAAATCAAATTCCACGAATCCTGTGCGCGGCACAATTTCAACGTTTTTTAATTTCTAAGTTTAAACACATATTTTGTTTAGAACCACTGATATTTGATTACAACACCAAGTAAACATGACACTTAAGTAATTTTCTGATAATAAATAATAGTCATTACTCTTAAGGAGACTCATTAAATAAAGGAGATAAACTTAACATTACGTAAAATAAACAAAAGAATGCTAAGATCAAATCAATGCTTCATGACACTCACCCAATCAAATGCATATAGCACTAGTAATGTTTATTTACGTAAGAGAGACTTAGTAATGTTTATTTACGTAAGAGAGACTCATCGCAGGACTCGATCCGCGCGACAGGTCGTTAATGCTGGAAATATTGAGAAACCAAAAAAATTCGGCGCTCTGTTTATTCAACAATATCTCATAAACTAATATATTATTTGACAAGGTTTTCAGAGATGTCGCTATAATAAAGATTATTTTAAATTTTAGTTCAATTTTTATTCCGGTTTTGTGTCATTTTTTTTAAGTATTTGTGATTTGAAACTTGGATTGTCATCAGATCACAGGCGTTTGTGCTCCCCGCGGGGAAAGAGTTAACATTAGTCCGCTAGATAGTATATGAATCAAACATAAAATTTCATTTGACATTATTCCGCTAGATATTCTATGAATCAAACATAAAAGTTCATTTGACATTAATCCGCTAGATATTCTATGAATCAAACATAAAAGATCATTTGACATTAGTCCGCTAGATATTCTATGAATCAAACATAAAAGATCATTTGACATTAGTCCGCTAGATATTTTATGAATCAAATATAAGTTTGTTTGACATTAGTTCGCTAGACATTCTATGAATTAAACATAAAAGTTCATTTGTCATTAGTCCGTATATAGAATGTAAAATAGGTGGATAGCTGCCGCTTAATACTCGTAGATTCCGGTTTACTTCTTATATTTTCGGTGAAAAGTAGCAAGGTGAAGAGATTCCTCTTCAACGAGTAGAAGTTTGCCGTAAATACAACACAGTAGACATTCCAGAAACTGAGAATCTATTTTGCAATTTTTTTGTTCCTTACGTGCAGCCCATTTATTCACCCGTGTATGCCGTCACGGCTCACTAGATACTTGCTAGATACCACGTATACCGCGCACTCTCTGCATGCATGGGCTGTTCGATTATTTATAGTGTTTTTTGCGAAGGCCACGCATAAGGAACATTTCATTACAATAGGTACAGATATCAACTCCACAATATTTACACAGCAATTACATATATAAAATAATATATTTTAGGTGACGCATACGTCCGATAAACTCCGTTTAAATAGAAAGCTTTCCTCAAAGGCGCTCTAGCTCGGAACTCAAACCCGCTAATATTAAACAAATCACGTCTGGCAGCTATAGGAGAGCCCGAACGAATCATGTATATGAATCAATCACTTTCTTGGTATACTGTACAACCTAATATAATTATTGCCATATGGTAATCTCTCCCAACCAACCACAAATATGTTTATGAGGCTTTAAATTAATTTCTAACTTCTAGTCAATAATATAACGTGTTTCATTCCGGATTTTTTTTCCTTTCCCCTCCACCATCCCTTCCTTTTCCTTTGATCGATGATATCTCACTTTACATGAAAGAAACTATTCTGGTGATTGTCCGTCTTTGTAGGGTTTGTGGGCGTATTTGTTCATGGATTTCGTGGGGATGGATGGTCATTTGAATGTTTTTGCGACCATGTAACTTGCTTCATTTACTTTTGTCTGGTTGGTTGGAAGAGATTACCGCCTGGCAATAAGCCCACCAGATTGTATTTGCAATAAAAGTGTTAAATAAATAAAAAATAAAAATAAAATAAATTAAAACCACACTTTTTTTGAAACTGGATCCCAGCAGTAATCGAACCCGCAACCTCAGGGTCGGATGACAACCTTTTTACCAACTAGGCCACGGAGTTCATCGCAGAGGAATTACTTTGCAATTATTACAACTGAAGTTTTAATACATATTCATGTAAGTTTAAGATATTTTTTATATTTTGTCAATAATTTTAAGTATTGGGTGTTAACATAAGTTGTATCCGTTTTTTTCCTAATTAAAAATGAGCACCAAAAGTAAAACAAAATGGTAAAGGTTATACGTCATTCGAAAGAATTTTTTTTGCTCTACAAGATATTGTGTTTGCTTTTACGTTACATATATTATTTTATTTGATTACAAGCCTTCAATATGGAATGTCAAGTAGACGAAGGGGATCTTCATGAATAATATGGTTTAAGCGGTTCTCATCGAAGTCCACTGGTCGTCCGGAACGCTCCATGTCTTTCAAGTCGAAATTAGTCTTTGAAACGCAAAAACCATCGACGAGCTGTCCTTTAATTCAGTGGTCCCCAACCCCCGGGCCGCGGCCCGGTACCGGGCCGTGGACCAAATGGTACTGGGCCGCGCAAGGGCCTGCTTAAAAATCAAAATTACTTTTGAAAAATCGAACATACCCAATAAAACTTAATTATAAGGTAGCCTTAAAACTATGTTCGAGACAACAACTCTGCCGGTGTTCTGGATTAGAGTCATGGCGGAATACCCTGAGATTGCCACCACATCACTAAAATCCCTATTGCCATTTCCGACATCCTATCTATGTGAAGCGGGGTTTTCTGCAGTGACAGCAACCAAAACAAAACAAAGAAATAAACTGGACATAAGCATGACACTTCGGGTGTCACAATCTCCTACTCGTATTACCCCCAGATGGAACCATCTCGTTTCAATGAAGCAAGCTCAGGGTTCTCATTCATTTAGCATTAAGTTAAAATATTAAATCTGTTTTTATTCATTTTTAAGGGGTAACTATTTTATTTTGAAGGCATGTTTAAACACGATTCAATTAAAAATATTAAATCAAAACATATAAAACTTCAACATCAAAACTTTTAAAGAAAATAGATAAATAACTTTCAAGTGAATATACTATATCTGCAAGATATCAGAATAACATTAAAATCCCGATATTAAACCCTAAGCATTCTCAAAATAAATTATTTTCTCTATCTTGGAAAAAAATACTTTCAACCTTCCGTTGAACCTTAAAAATATTGAAAATACCCATCAATCCAAACTTAATAATCCTTCATTGTTATTATATATTTTTTCTTAATTTTTCCCAAAAACCTTGTGTTTTCTCTACTATTATTTGTCACTATAACTTATGTGCCACAGTTGTAAATGTTATTATTATATATTGTACAAATATATTGTTATTAAATTTAAAAAAAAACTACATTCAATGTGTCCCCCCTCCCCCCCCCCCAGTGGGCCGCGGTAAAATTATGAAACGATGACCGGTCCGCGGCGACAAAAAGGTTGGGGACCACTGCTTTAATTCATAGCATCTTCACTGTACACTTCGCAAATATCGCGAGCAGCTTTATTCCTTCGATTGAACTCGAACAGAAGGAGGTGTCGAAAATTCTCACTTTCGTCTACTTGACACTACATTTTGAAGGCTTGTAATCAAATAAAATAATATATTTAACGTAAAAGCAAACACAATATCTTGTAGAGCAAAAAATTTTCTTTCGAATGACCTTTACCATTTTGTTTTACTTTTGGTGCTCATTTTTAAATTTGAAAAAAAAAACGGACACAACTTATGTTAACACCTAATAATTAAATAAAATTGACTTGTGAGCTATTGTTTTCATGTTATATAAAAAACACTCTTGTGTCATGAATCAAAAAAATAAATCTAAATAAAATTAATACATAATGATAATAATAATCTTGTATTTAAAAGATTTTATAAAAATCATTGATATAATGTATTATATACAAAATCAGTCACTTATTTCGGCCCTGCCGTTATAACACTCGTAAGAAACAACGTAGTTATAATAAGCAAGAAACAAAACTGGTTTTACTGCGTTTTTATCGAACCGGGTTATCGAGGATCAGGAATGCCAAAATCGAAATACAAAATTAATAATAACTCATTTAAATTATTTTACAGTATTAACATAATATGATGTTATCATATTTTTGTTGTGACAACATAAATATTCTGAGAAACGTGACTGATATCAGTAGCTATTAAAAATAATTACTTAGAACTGATTAATGAAACACCAAGCAAAAAAAAAAAACAAATAAATGAATTGAATAGTGTTGCCCTGTTAAAAGAAGAAATGTCCAGGATCCTTAACACTTCCTGTCCTGTGATGTGTAACTAGTACACATTGCTTCTAAAAACTTTAATATCTCTATAAATATAATAAATACTGGGTTCAGATTTTAGGTATTCCTCCGTAATATATTTACGTATTGAATGAAAAAATAATATTAATAATATAGTAATTAGCACTTATCGGCCATACATCACAGATTTTGTGAAAATCGGGAATTAATTCACCAATACAATCAAACGTATGACAGTGTGTGACGTAGTATATTCATTCTAAAAACCGCTATGGGTGAGGATGCGACGCTATTCACGTCTCACTCTCACTCTACTTCGGTATATGGGAATGCAAGAAATAGAATCTCAGTTCGCAATTGTTTCTTCTTTGGAGGTATAACATACATGGTGTTAGTGTTCTGAGTCCCGTCTCAGTAGTTAGTGGGCTTTCATCCGAGGTGGTCCCTGCGTCTGTTTTGTGAACGTCGGTGAATGTTTTTTCATGTTTTCAGCAATGAAATTTCAATTATAATCACTTTCGACTTCAAATTTAAGCGATTTTGACTATGAATATTCTTATTTTTCCGATTTTAAATCGCTCATTTTTACATGTGTATTGTATACACAGTACCGGAACGCGTAATTTTTTTTAGCACCGGAAGGGAAAGGTAAAAAGGGTGGACCACGAGAGTAAATTCCTGGTCCTGAAAATCAATAGGACAAAAACCAAGTTAATGATAATATACAGCAATAATAAATTGCCACCAAATAATGTGAATCATGGTTTAGAAGTCCGCTACATTTCCATCCTCACCCTCTAACACCTTATTATATTGTATATAATTTGAATATCCATCGTACACTGTGTACGTTTTCTTCTTTGCCTTGCTCTGCCTTCTTTTTTGTCTTCTTGCGCGGCTGATGGGGTGTTGCTGTTCCCTGGAGTCGGTGTGCTGTCGTCTGGGGGCTGTATGAGCAAGGCGGAGCGATTGGGAGGAATCTGACGATGCCTAACAGGGCTGTTGACATTTCAATTCATCCCTTGGATATATTCGCCATAACATATCTGGCTGAATTCGACAACGTATCTGGGATGGATTGGGCACCCATAAATTATACAAAGTGAACACAACTACTCAAATACTTCGTCAAAGTATACATACTCGTAGATAAATGCCCCACACACACACAGATGATACAACAGTGGAAAAAGTAATCTCTGATATAAAAGACGAAACACGTGGGATACACGTAAATATTACCTACCTGTTTGGAAGTGTTTACTGATTTTATTTACTTAGGCTCCAGAATTAGACGATTACATCCTCAAACAATGGAGGATGCTAGGTTGAAGTGAAAAAAAAGCCGAATTGCAAAAAATGCGACGTCAAAGCTGGAAAAATCACGGAAGAGCAGAGCCTTCACCATGACGACTAAAATGCGCCTAATTAAGTCTCTCGTCTTCGCAATACTCATGTATGGCGCGGAGACTTGGACTCTGAGAGCAAGCGAGAGACGTAGAATGGGTGCATTTGAAATGTGGTGCAGGAGAAGGATGCTAGAAATTCCATAGACAGCAACGCGATCTAATGGTTCCATTCTCGAAGAACTGAGAATCACAGACATATTGTCGACAATATGCCTATGAACAGTCCTCCGATCATTTAGACAAATTACTCGTAGCTAAGGAGACAGTTTGGATAGGCTTGTGCACACCAGCAAACTCACCGGCCACACCGGTGTACTGGAGCCAATGACATATCTAAAGTGAGATGATCTGAGTACACCGGCATGTTATCCCCCTTTTTTTCAAAGATTAGATATGATTAGGAAGAATTTTGTGAAAACTCTTGTCTGGAGGGTGCTGTTGTATGGCTGCGAAACGTGGGGCATCAGCCAGAGCGAGTCCGGGCGTCTGGCTGCCTTTGCGATGTGGTGCTACAGGCGTATGGTCGGGGTCCATTGGTCAGATCACATCCGAAACGATGAGGTATTGAGCGGGGTTGGAGAAACAAGGCAACTACTAAATAGAGTTGCCCAACAACGATCCAGTTGGATAGGCCATAACATCAGGCACCCAGGCCTACTCCTTACGAGGGAATGATTGAGGGCAATAACCATAGAGGCCGCCCTAGATATAGCTACATGGACCGGGTGATCCGGGATGTGCGCTGTGGTAGCTACCATGACATGAAGAGACTGGCGGATGACAGAGATGAGTGAAGGGATCGATTGCTTGGTGCAGAGCAATCCTAGGATTGTAACACAGAAGAAAGAAGACATGATCGAAGTCATAAGTATCCATATACACCCGAAAAAAATCCTATGCTGAGAGTAAAATCCTATCCTCAAATATGAGGAGAGAAGCACAGCAGCGACTGTTACCGCGCGGCCATGCACCTCGCGACTAGATCGAGGCTCGTGTACCACTAGTGATACGGGTGCCATAGTTCGAGGATCGCAACACCAGAAAATTGGCCTCGGTAATGCTGCCTTCAATTTTCAAACAGATATCTAAATTAATAACGACATAATAATGACGATAACTATGACTTGGCAATAAAACGTCTTTCTTTCGTCCCGGAAATTGCGGGTTCGATTCCTGTAAGTACCTGATTTTTTTAAAGTCTTTTGTCTGGTTTTCACTTAAGACTTTTTTAGCATCTTTCTTATTGGTTGTAAGAGCTTTCCACATTGCAATAAATATGCCAGGTTGTACTGTTTACAACGAATGTGTAATAAAATACAGTGATAATAGAACTGGTTAAGAAAAAAATACGAAGACAATTTTTAAAGATCGCTGCTTTTAGTTAGTTGCCCTAATAGAGGAATAACTAGGATAAAGAGGAAAAATCTATACAACCTATTTAATATTTTATTCATTCAACTTGTCGTAAGTGATAGTGTAAGAATTAAAAAAGAATGCATTTGTCACAAGAATGCAAAATCCGAAAAAAATGCATTTGAAGCCCCTGTGTTTTTTTTATATATTTAGCTCGCAAGCAGTGCTGGACTCACAACCATCGGGGAACGAGCTCCTGCACGAGGTTCAGTATCATGATAAGCGATAGAACAACGTTAACAAAATGTTACATTAAAATTATTAACAAAAATAAATTAACGAGCAGTTACGGGATTCCTCCTATTTTTAACAATATTATTAACTACACTGTTTATTTATAATAATATTTGAATTTGACCTAAAATCACAAAATTACTTTATGGATGACATATTGTTATACTATATATCAGAGATCTTCAATTTAACTATTTTTTACTTTATGTTGTTTATAGTTAAGGCATTAACGTTGTGGAGGTTTAAAGACATTGTAATTTATTTTTAACAAACACTGTTTATTCCACTTTTTATTTTATTTTTTATGACGGTATAACCCTACCGGTTTCAAGGCTTTCACCTCATCTTCAGGGGAGCGTAAACAAGACTAAATGCTGTTCAGACTGGCACCGATATAGACACTTCAACGGTTGGAGGCGGGAGGGGTGAGAGGAAGGCTAAACTTACAAATTTTTTACTTTAACAATAATTTGAAAATCTATCCAAAACATTTAAGGGCAGGTATTTTCATTTCATGGGCCGAAAAATCGACGATTTTTAAGATAATTTTTTTTCAGTGAAGGAATAATTTTTGAATTTTTTTGTTTTTTTTTTTAGACATATTTATTTATATTTTAAGAACATTTTCATAAAATTTCATGAAAAAAAATATATTTTTTTGTTGTTAAATCGGAAGTAAGGCCGCCCGTACATGGAGGGGGCCCATTATGCCCATGATTGTGGCTGTTTTTAAAGTCTGAAAATTAAAAAAAATAAATTGTTTTACTCAGAAAGCATGTGGCTATAGCCGGTACTAGAATAATTAAAAAATAATAATTTGAAAAAAATGGCGGCTTGTTGAAATTAAAAATTTATTTTTTTTGTCTTTAGAGGAGTGAAAAAAAATTTATCGATTGAAATAATTCTAGTGCCGGCTAAAGAGAGAGGTATAACAAACAGAATAAACACGTATTCATTAAAATTTGTTAATTAGTTTTGGAGTTATTATGGGGAATAGTTAAAAAAAAAACGCGTTTTAAGTTTCAAGTGCGATTTTCACAAGAATTAAAATAAATATTGTCAACTTACTGTTAATCAGCAATTCCAGGGCCATATAAACTTGTTTAAAAATCTCGATAAACTAAATATCAATTCATCATTCCAAGAAATTCTATTGGACGAGAACTCTTGGAAAATAAGACTGCTGCCATAACAATAGACGACCCGAAAGCTGCGAAGCTCAGATCATTTTTCGACCGGCGTGCTGGCGCGGCGTTACTGGAAATGATTCAGAAAGCATTATAAAAAAAAAAAAAAAAACAAATGGGACTATCCTCTTAAAACACATAGCAACGAAAATTTCGAATGCTCTTGAATTCTTTTATACCTTTTTAGCATTTCGTTAAAAATTTAAACCTTTGTAGCATAAATTATTTTGTCTTTTGGGTTTTGGAAGCTGAAAATCACGACTTCTAGTGGGGTAATGAAGAACTTTCTTCTTGTCATTTTATCTTTTCGGGTTCCAGAGTTTTCAGAGTTCGCTAACCTCTCAATCTAAAATAAAACATTCGTTTAATATCGATCGTGGTTTTCGAATTCTGCAGATGAGCCTGGGAGGATTGCAACAGGATAACTTCTAACTCGAGATTAGAACAAGAGTAAAATGAAGTCTCAACATCAAAAATAACAAAGTTAATTTTAATAACAGTCCTGTTTTAAATATGTTTCCCGTTCATAAGCCATCCTTTTGACACCTAACTACAGTACCCGGCGGTAAGTAATACACATGGCTTTGTAGAGCGTCGTCTCTGTCGCACGATGTGCTAATATTCTGGTACGCGACAACGCGACGGAACACGTGTATGAATGACAGAGACGACGTTCTACAACGCCGAAGATAGCCGATTGTGTCCGACAGACTCTTTCTTAGCCCGAGGTGTATTACTTACCTCCTTCCATTATTATCCACTATTCCTCCCCTCCTTTACCTACTACCATAAGAAAACCCATTTTGAAACATGTTATTAAATTTGTAGGATACCTACCTAAATAAATAAATAATTGTCAAAATAAATAAGTGAATTGTTAAACATAATTTATTGTTAAAATAGTAAACATACAGGGTCAATGACCGATGTACTATTTACAAATTGTCACATGCCAGGAACGTCAACAATGTGTACTCACAAATAGTATTTACGCTCTGTCTCGCCGTCTCCGAATACAAATAAATATCTACCCGTCAATGCACGCGCTAGAGTAAGACAGAATATGTATATGAACTGGTTCACTCATTAGTATAAATTACCCACGCGCCGAGAAATAAATATTATTATTGTTCATTCAACTGTCAAGACTTGTATTATTTACCCGCTATTCACTTTCGCTTTCATCCGCATTCCTGAGTTTTATATTTAAAATAAATACAAATCAAAATCATCACGACGTATCAAGATAAGCAACTCGCTACATTGATGACCCTGAACGAAAAGGAACCCAGAATTCGACTAAAACGAATATAGCGATGTCAACATCAACATCATCAGCACGTCCTAATAGGACACATGCTACATTGATAACGAACATCGCTACAAATTCATCTCCACTTGACGAGGAAGATAGAGGATTTTCATCAACATTAAAATCCTAGGCAATAAATTCCTTAAAGCGGGGCTGAACCCCTGCTTTAGTCATTAATTACTTTTTGCATATATTATTCAACTCACAGTAGTATATAAAAAATACCTTTAAATATTATATCCTAAATCCATTTCCTACAAATAAAACTACAATTTCATTTGTGTTTGTCTCCCGACCCGGAAGTTGCGGTTTAAATCTCACAGGAACCTAGATTATAAAAAAAATGGATTTCAGTCTGTTTTTCGCTTAAGGCGTCTTTAACATATTTCTGGTTGGTTGAAAGACATCGCCACGTGGCAATAAGCCCGTCAGGTTGTATTATATACAACGAAAGTGTAATACAATACAATACAACAATCATTACTTATGTTATTAAAGCCTGAGCAGATAAAACTAAGACATGACGAGAACAAATGAAATTGAAACTTTGGGAGCTATTGTAGGCAATAACACTTCATTGGAGTTTGATACTCCTATATCTAAAAGATATGGGAAGTAGGTGCTATTGTGAGAGATGGCGTAGAAACTGCAGATGGCACAAGAGAGACCATGTGGAAAAGATGAACATTACTAGAGCAAAATATGAAATACTCGGTAGCAGTCGTCACCCAGGAAGCTAGATTTTACGTGACTCATATACTAGGTGACTTCATGCCTGGCCATACCAAAGTGCTACACACAAATTCATTTGACAGTTGGGAGCAGTTGAATCAACACACGATGTCACTCTCAAAACTAACCAATTTCATTACAATTCACCATCTTTATTTACTTCCTGCGCAACTTAATTCCAAAGTGATTTTATTACAGGTACATTTTTCTATAATTTGTTCGATGGGTTTCACAAAGGCTCCCTTTTATACACAGCTGTCATTAAAACTCGATGACTAATCGTCATGCAACGTGGCGCGAAGCGTGCAGTGTGGCCACTGCGATAGTATGCGGTACGTTGGTTCGCTAGGATATGTCGTCTAACTTGCAGCATAGCTCTAAGCATCAAGCGAGGCTCCTACCTGTGTGGCCGAGGCCTTACTAAAATATGGAGGATAGTTGGGAGTCAACACCTCAAGAGATGCAATATATAACATACAATGAAAGTGTAATATAAAACAATATGTTTAAAACGGATATAATAAATACACTTGAGAAAACAATCATAAAACTTAATAGAGAATGAATCGTGAAAAAACTTAATATTTATTTCTGAAAAGAATGGAAAATTGAGAAGTATAAGAAACGTAATCGTACTTTCGTAGGTTAGAAATAAATCTAAGACACACATTTAATTTAAGACACACATGTAATTTTTCCAGCTGTTCCTCTGTAACATCCAAGTAACATACGTCCGCATAGTCACGATCGAAAACAGCGAATTGAGATCGGAACCGGAAAGAGCAGAGCATATATCCATACCAACCAATGTATTTTATTCATCACTTGAATTTTATAATCGTGTTGAGTTGTATGTACATTTTGTTTAGTAAAATATTACTTGATAAAGAAGTAAAATGAAAATATTTATTTAGCTACGCATTTATCAAAGTCCTAACCTTGAAAAATGTCCTCAAGATTGTTTTATTTTTCTAAGTTCATAACTCTGGTAACTGTTTATTGCTTTGTTACAAAAAGTTTTTTTAATGCATTTTATTCTAGTGGTATACAATAAAGACGAACTTCGTGGCCTATTTGGTAAGCAATATGTCTTTCGATTCGAAGATTGCAGGTTCGATTCCTGTTGGAACCGAGATTTTTTTTTAAAAAAGGATTCCAGTCTTGTTATAACTTATTTATTCATTTTATTTAACACTTTTATTCCAAAAAACAATTTGGCGGGTTTATTGCCAGGTGGCAATCTCTTCTAATAAACTAGACAAAAGTATATGAAGCAAGTTACATGGTCGCAAAAAACATTCAAATGACTATCGATTCCTACGAAATCCATGATCATATACGTGAAGATATGCCCATAAACCCCACAAATACGAACAACTACCCAAATATTTATTTTCATATAAAGTGAAATATCATGAATCAAGGGAAAATGAAGGGATGGTGGAGAGGAAATAAAAATCAGGAATGAAACACGTTATATCCCTGACAAGAAATTAAAAGTTTTTTTCAGTCGCTTCTTAAAGCATGCCATGGACGGAGTGAGTCTTATATAGGTTTGTAACTGATTCCAGAGTCTCACTGCATAGACAGTAAAGGACGACGTAAAAAAAGAAGAGTGGTGAACCCGGAAGGCAATAAACAATCTCTGTTTGAGCGTAGCGATGGTCCATTATGGGAAAGACGCAAAAAACTTTCAGTGAGATAAGACTTCATCTTTAAGATCTTTTTGGTTGGTTGAAAGAGATCGCAAGATGGCAATAATCTCGCCAGGATGCACTTTATTCAACGAAAGTGTAATACATACTACATAATATAATAAAGTAAGTTAGACTCTTTCACAAAATATAACGGACCCGTTGCGTTAATTTTTAAATTTATTATCTCCGTGACCTAATTGGTAAGACGCGTGTCTTTCAGCTTTGGAGATGTGGGTTCGATTCACGTTTCATTCACATTAATTGTAAAATCTCTCTGGTTGGTTACAAGAGATTGCCATATGGTAATAAATAGCCGAGGTTGAAATGTATACAATGAAAGTGTAATATAAGACACGATACTTTATCATCGTAAATATGTGTACAGTACAAATAAAATATTCTAATGGTTCCCTGATGATGGTAGAAAAAAAACCGGTCTAGGTTATCTTTTATTTCCGTGATGACGTTAATTACTACATGCGTCATTGTAGTCGTTAGCAGAGCCGTACTTGTTACATGGCGCCCCTAGGCAGTTTACAACTTTAAAATGCTTACTTGCCCTTTCCGTTTCGGATAAATAAAATAATGTAAATATTTTGATAAAGAGTTACCACTTATTTGTTAATTATAATTGTGATATGCTGTAACATTGAACAATGGGGTTATCATTAGATTTCAAATATGAACTGAAGTGAACGCATTCTTTTCTTCATCTAAATCGTTCTAATATATATTTTATAACTGGTTTATGAATCTTTGGGCACCCTCTTTGGCCTAGCCCCCTTAGTCAAATTCCTAGGGATGTCTGTCAACAAATGCGGCTCTGGTCGTTAGTGCGATTGTTAACCTTTTTACGGCGATGGCTCGAGTATCTTTCGTGTGTCCCACAGGCGGCGGTGTTTTACCTCAATAAATTTATATTGTATCTACATAAAAATATGACTCACCATTATCCCGAATCTGATTACTGTGGAACTGTGCGCCGATGCATTTTTTAGCTGACACTATACACACGTAATATTATCCAAATCAAAGCTATAAATAAAGTGCGACAATATAAGAAGCAATAATCGAAGAAAACAATAATCCATAAACAATGAAAAAGGCAATTAATTCAATACGCAATACGCGTACTTACAAAAAAAATATCGACGCAAAATACGTCATATTGATCGGGAGCAATCGTCATTAGAAACATGACCTTCAACACACCCGAACGTGTGGCGCTAATATTTAAAATGCTTTAAATTTCGACGGCCTCGAATCGGTCTGTTTAAATCCTTCTTATGGATCAAGTACTTGAAGTTTTGATGATTTTAAAAGAGATGTCACTAGAGGACACGTTTTGTCTTATATTCAGGTTAAAATTTTTAAAGAAGATTTAATTTTGACTGAGATGTCGTCACGCAAAGTTAGTGGCCACTTAAATGGCCGCTCGCCAGGACGGCACGTATTATGTATTGCAAGTTACATAGAGTAATGGAATGCAATATGCTTGAAATTTCTTCTAGCTGTATATAGGAGTGGAACGTGGATGTGGAGACCAAAAGTAGCCGATTAAACGCTGTAGAGATGGATGAACTAAGAAGAATACAAAGGTAATGTAATGAGTAAGATAAGTAAGACCACTCTGAGATGGTTTGGACATGTAGAACGAATGAATGAAGAAAGCTTTGATCAAGTGAATGATATTTTTAAAGAAAGTCAATAAAAATCGTAGGGATTGTTTGACAAGGTGAATTGATGAAGAAGAGGCGACGGAGATAAGTATGTCGAGATAGATAAGTCTGGTGGTCTGTTTCTCTGCCTACCTTGACAGGTAAATTGCGTTATGGTATATATGTGTTGTTTCTAGAATCAGGGTAGCAATAATAAGACAAGTTACAATACTAACCCAGATACCATACATATGTGGGACGTGGTAAAAAGTTTGAAAATGGGTCAACCATGTCGTGTGAATTTGGAATATCTATACAAAACGACGACATCTGAAATACTGCGGATATCTGGGTTCATCTAATATCATCCTCTCGGCCAAGATACACCCCATCAATATAGGGTGAGCCCAGCCGCGAGGACACCAGATGTTCGTCAGCCTACACCCTTGCACATGTAGAATAAGAAAAAATAAATAGATGGCAGAAAAATTAATAAATAAATAAAGGTTCCTTGACAGCAACATAATGTGTACATATCATATATAAATTCATTCTGAAATCGCACATATATCTCAAAATAAACTGCAGAAAATACATTTAAAGAGAAGATAGATACACCCCACTGATGTAGGGCGAGCCCGACCGCAATAACATGCGGTTCGGTGGGGGGGGGGGGGGCTTTCAGCCCGTTCGGTCGAAACAACTAACTTCAATTTTATGATGGTTTCTTTAAACACATTATCGGAAATGTTGAAGATGTCAATATCCGCGGCTTTATTTAGAAGGGACAGCCCGTGATACAGTGGGAGAGCACACAGCAGGTAAGTTCTACTTATTGGCGGTTTAAATAGGTCAATATTTCTGTACCTCGGATAGTTGTCAGGAACATAAAGCGTTATCATTTCTTACATAGTAAGATTAATACAATACTTATATCCAATCTTTAAGTTTTGTGTTAGGTTTATAAAATATATAAAACACGTTCAATATGCTTAATTTATTTTTAAATTTAATAGCATACTCGCGTCAATATTCATACGAGTCACGCTCCATTTACCACACGCTACATTTACCACATGCTACATTTTCTCCATTCCGCTCGATTCGATAGCCGAAATGGAATTGGGACACACTCGAATTCATTGCAATCTCGTGTCTTGAGGAAAGACGTTACATTTAATTCGGTCTCAGTGGGTAAATCTAAAACCTTAGTCGATGTGTTTCATTCGAAGCTGTTTGTCTCTCAAACACGCGGCTTGTGGCCGTATTCCGGGAACTGTAAACTCAATTCTGTAAATTACAATACATTCGCGATTATGATATTATAAATATTTTATTGTGATGTACTTATCGAATTGGCTTTATCTCTGTTGAACGTAAATACGTATATAAAAAACAGTGCTGAGATTCTAACGGGCATAATGCGAGTTCACTTCAAGGGGTCAGTCGATTGCGTGAATATCTTAAAGACGGTCATTAAAATGTTTCAATTTTGAACAAGTTTTACGACGCAAACTAAGTTTTAAAATCAACTATCAGTGAAGTGTAAAAGAACAAATAAAAATGAAGTTCATTTTTTTGACAATATTGTGTGTACTTCTTGTTGTAAATGAGGATCAAGCCCATCCAGGAAGAACCTCCGGCGGCGGGAGCAGAGGGGGTAGTCGAGGTGGAGGCTATTCATACTCAAGACCTTCAGTATCCAGGCCGTCGTATAGTGCTCCAAAACCGATCTCAAAACCTACCTATCATCATGCAACGAGCTCGGTAGCAGTAAGTCACGCTTATCCCGCGAGCAGTGGACATTCCGGATCGTCGGGAACTCACAACTACCCCAGCAACTCCGGGATGTCAGGGTCCAGCGGATCTCATGGCTACCCTGCCAGTAGTGGCTTGTCGGGCTCGTATCGACCCTACAGTCCTGGCCAGGGAGCCTCACCCGTCAATCCTGCACCAGCCACCAACATACATTCGTATCCTGTTAGTAGCGGCGTATCTGGAGGAGGGAACACTCCCATAACGAGTACAAATATAAAACCCATTCAAAGTCAACCGCCGAATAATCCATCGTACAATCCTTACTCTCCATCTTCAAGTAACGTTCACTCATATCCAACAAGCGGTGGATTATCCGGAGGAGCGAGCGCTCCTATAGCGAGTACAAATGTAAGACCTGTTCAAAGTCAACCGCCGAATAATCCATCTTACAATCCTTACTCTCCACCTTCAAGTAACGTTCACTCATATCCAACAAGTGGCGGATTATCCGGAGGAGGGAGCGCTCCTATAGCGAGTACAAATGTAAGACCTGTTCAAAATCAACCATCTTATAATCCATCTTACAACCCGACAGGTGGTTATAACCATCCTCCACCACCGTACAGTGCTAATCCTCCCCCGTACTCACCTTCTTCTGGCTTCCATCACCCGCCACCACCTCCCGCGTATTCTCCTACCTATAACCACCCCCCTTCTTATAGCCACCCCACTTCTTATAACCATCCTCCTCCACCGTACACACCCTCGGGTGCGTACCATCCGAGCTTCTCATCAGGATATCATCCTCCTCTCGCACATAGCCCTCCAGCGGTACACTATGTGCCGACTTACAGTTCCTATCCGACATACGCGCAACCAGTCTTCAATCCAGGTTACAGTCCGACGTACATCACTCACACCACAAGCTCCGGATCAAATATGAACAGTTTATTGACGGGGCTAGCTGTTTGGAATTTGGCCAGATCTACGGGTCACCATCACGACAACACTTATACCCACCATTATTACCACCACAATAGTGGATCCCGTAATTCAGCCAAGGCTCAAGCGAAGGACTTGTCGAACTGCACACTCACACTGACAAACGAAAACGGAACAAATGTCGTCGCTATTCCGTGTGAAATTGCCACTTCGTTTGCTCCGAATGCAAAAATAAACGGCACTGGAGGTCCCGTGGTCCCAACAAATAACAACAATGGCGAGAATTGTACCATAACAGTTATTAGAAATAAAGTCGAAAATAAAACGGTCATCCCTTGTGACTTCTTAAATAAGTTGACACCTGTTCAGCCTGAACCGTTGAGAATTAACTGCACGGAAAAACATAATGGTAGATCGTCGAATGCCACATTTACTCCGTGCACCATAGTTCCAATGTTAATGGACGAGGATTCTTTGAGTGTGATACCTCTCAAGAAACCTAATTTCATAACCGAAAAGTCCAATACCACCGACACAACAACCTTAATAACCGAAAAGTCCAATACCACCGACACAACAACCTTAATAACCGAAAAGTCCAATACCACCGACACAACAACCTTAATAACCGAAAAGTCCAATACCACCAACACAACAACCGTTCAACCGTCGTCGTCCGTAGAGACGACAACTCTTATTACAACTCCGAGTGCAAACAAAACATCAGAATCTTAAACTTCAATTCGACCGAGTGGCAATGAAGTGATTTATGTCAATTTATTTCTAAGTTGTCAAGTTACAAAAGAACCTCATTAAGTCAATCAAATTGGACTCTAAAACCCTGTTACTTTTTAATAAATAAACATGTTTTTCTTTCTATTACGAAGTTTTCTCAGACATTTCCTCAATCTCGTGTCTTGACTAAGAGGCTGGATATTTTATTTGAATTTTATCTTAAACATTTCTATTTTAATTTGACATATGTTGTCACATGTTCGTTGCCTTTGAAGGATACTTTATTTCATTATACTCAAGTCTCGTTTGAATTATTGAATTTCATTAATAATTGTAGTTGATTATTTTTTTTAACTTTCCGTATTGTTATATATGTTACATTGGTATTTTTAATGGCATATTTTGAAATATATCAAATAAATATTCGTAATTATAAGTTTTATTTTGGAATAAGTTGATACGTTCCTTATCTTTTGTTTTATAATAATTACTGTGATATGTAAAGGACATTTGAATGTCGTTTATTTTGTCAATAAATAAAGAAATAAATTTACAAAAAATGCATTAACCTTTTCACTACTATCATAAAATGCATGACAACCAATCGGTGCTCAATATATTTGAATAATAAAAATCGATGAAAAATAATTAAAATGATGCCTTATTTCAAACATGTGTGGGTACCCATAACTCGACACGAGAACCCATAACTCGACATGAGAAGTCGACGCGTCCTCACTTTACCATACAGTGGTATCATAGGCAACACATGTAAGTGGTTTACACATGTAAAAAATATTCTCAAATAAATTTTATTTTAGGCCTTTTTCAAACGTGTTTATTTTAATGTTATTTTTATTTTGTCCATTCAGAATTCGAAGTAATGAACGAATATCGTATGCTGATGTAATACACTAACAATATTAACAGTGTTACGATATTATTTTAAGAATACGACAATATTTAGGCATGGACACGCCGCGCGTGTTCTGAGCATGAAGCAGATGTTCATATGGACAAGCCAGGCGTGTTCTCAGTATTGGATGAGTTAATGTATCGTCAAAAATATTAAAATATCTGAATAATAATATAATAACAATTTTAATACATATATAGCGCTGTTTAGAGAGTTGACTATCCTTAAGAACGCCCTCTGACTCGGGATTTGAATACACTATTATTGACATATTAAAAATATTACAAAATCAATATATAAACTTAGTGTAAGGATATGAAAATAGTGGTTGCGGTCATTACTATATATAAGGCCCTTCCCCGCATCTGTATATGTAAAAAAAACATATTTGGTAAGAAAACTGCAAAAAACTTACTAAGGGAAGACGAACTACAAAGAAATCTTTGCAAATCTTCCGATATGTGATAGCAACACATTCGGCTTTAAGTGTAGTGTATGTGTGAAGTGTTCATATACCAGTTTTGTTGTACCAGGTTCACCGATACAATTTTACGTTTTGTGGATAAATACACAAAAAAATATTGAATTTATTTTGAGCTCACTGATTCGTATAACTTGTTATCCTTACTCTGTGACCTCTGTTATCAATAATTTCTACCAAACAATATTTATAATATTTTCTAAATTGTTATGTGATAAGTTACAATATATTACTTACGTATTATATATTTTTTGTTTTATAAGGAAAGGCAATAAATTATTTTTTTATTACGCTCGAGCAATATTTATTGTATTACGATATCCTTTCATGTCATATTATGCTTAATTTAATTAATATTGGGTTCTTCGGAAAGTTATTTCGCATTTTTAGGTCAAATTCGGACGAAAAATTGCACTAAATGCCGCACATGGATTTTTGTTTTCGTAATTAAACGATAAAAATAGTCAGAAAGAAAATAAATTAAACCATAAATACTAGAATGTAAAGTAAATAAATTGTAGAGTGTAATAAACCATAAATATTTCCGTGTTGTTAGGAAAGTGGTTTCCTATTTTTAGATCATATTTAAGTGTAAAATTGTCCAAATGCTCGTGGACAGTTGGCTGTTTTCGATATTTTCAGTATATCTCGAATCTCTCGTGTCGTAAAATCAGGAATGTGGATTCTAATTAAAGTACGTAGGTACTCGTATATTGATAACCATATGTCATACTTAATTACATGGTGTAACTATTTAAATATAGTGTTATTGGAAAGCCTAACCTAACCTAACCATATGTCATACTTAATTACTTGATGTAACTCCTTAAATATAGTGTTATTGGAAAGCCTAACCTAACCTAGCCATATGTTATACTTAATTACAGGGTAAAACTACTTAAATATGGTGTTATTGGAAAGCCTAACCTAACCTAACCATTTGTTATACTTAATTACATGGCGTAACTACTTAAATATAGTGTTATTGGAAAGTCTAACCTAACCTAACCATATGTTATACTTAATTTAATGATGTAACTACTTAAATATAGTGTTATTGGAAAGCCTTACCTAACCTAACCATATGTTATACTTAATTACATGGTCTAACTACCTAAATATAGTGTTATTGGAAAGCCTAACCAAACCTAACCATATGTTATACTTAATTACATGGTGTAACTACTTAAATATAGTGTTATTGGAAAGCCTAACCTAACCTAACCATATGTTATACTTAATTACATGGCGTAACTACTTAAATATAGTGTTATTGGAAAGTCTAACCTAACCTAACCATATGTTATACTTAATTAAATGATGTAACTACTTAAATATAGTGTTATTGGAAAGCCTAACCTAACCTAACCATATGTTATTCTTAATTACATGGTGAAACTACCTAAATATAGTGTTATTGGAAAGCCTAACCAAACCTAACCATATGTTATACTTAATTACATGGTGTAACTACTTAAATATAGTGTTATTAGAAAGCCTAACCTAACCTAACCTAACCATATGCTATACTTAATTACATGGCGTAACTACTTAAATATAGTGTTATTGGAAAGCCTAACCTAACCTAACCATATGTTATACTTAATTAAATGGTGTAACTACTTAAATATAGTGTTATTGGAAAGCCTAACCTAACCTAACCATATGTTTTACTTAATTACATGGTGTAACTACCTAAATATAGTGTTATTGGAAAGCCTAACCAAATCTAACCATATGTTATACTTAATTACATGGTGTAACTACTTAAATATAGTGTTATTAGAAAGCCTAACCTAACCTAACCTAACCATATGCTATACTTAATTAAATGGTGTAACTACTTAAATATAGTGTTATTGGAAAGCCTAACCTAACCTAACCATATGTTATACTTAATTACATGGCGTAACTACTGAAATATAGTGGTATTGGAAATAATTTCTACAGGGAATCCTCATCACAGTACACGTTATTTCTATTAGATGGTACATAGTTCGTGATTTCATAATGTAATTTAAGTAGCCAAAATTAAAAAAAAAAAATGTTGGAGTCGAATTTAGAAAAGTATATCCCGACGCTGATTATTCTTGATCAAAGCCTTGATTTGAACATCGTCAGTGGTAATCGGCCTTCCAGAGCATAAATCATCTTCGAATGTCGTATCACTATTACGTTTTTTTTTAAACACATTTGACACACACGATCGCTTAATGCGTCGTCGTCATACAATGTAAATATATATTTTTTTAGTTTATGTCGCATTTAAAAAAAACTTATCTTCAAATGACGCCAAAAAACACTCAAGCAATTTAATTTATATTCAGCCAGGATATTTGGAATGAAGTTAGCAATGAAAAATTCGTCCTTGGCATCTATTCGAGAAATACTAAACTATTTTTAGGACATTATGAATATTTTAATGGTTGAAGTAAAATAGGCACTAAGTACCAAAAAAAATATATGTCATGTAGAATGAAACTGTATACTTAGTATTTTTTTTGTTTTTTTTTTTGGTACTTCAACCATTCATTTATGAATTAGTTAAACTACTTTAATATTAAATTTAAAGTAAAATTAATGAAAAATATATCTTCATTTATAAATAATATGTAATAAAAACTGATAAATCACTCTACTTAGTGCACCTTTGAGAAGAGTTTGCTCTCTAAACAGCACTATATAAATATGGAATTGAACAAGATTAAAATGTTACATTCTTTGTTTTATAATAGAGGAACTCCGTGCCCTAGTTGGTAAGATACTTGACTTCCACTCGGAGGTTTCGGATTTGGTTCCCAATGGTATCCAAAAAATTATAATAAAAAAGTGTCCCAGTCTGGTAAAAGAGTTAGTCGGGTAACAATCTCGGACAAACTGAGTATGTTTATAAGTGTTGTTACCTCTTCACGTATGGTAGTATTGCTTACACTTGTAATGATGAAACATGAGTTCCGTATCTATTTCAGTTGAAAGTCTTTCGGAATTCTAATGTACTTTGGGCATATTGCTAGAACATATGACAAAGGTCTGGAGAATCAGTGATCGCGGGGACAGTTGAGGGAAGAGCGAGCAAGAGGAAGGTGATCTATATAATGAACAGATAAAATAAAGGAGTTAACAGGATCCTCGTTAAACACTGCATTCAGCATGGCTCTGGACCGAGAGGGATGGATGGAGGGTTCAATGAGAAGTTGAAAAAATATGACATAGATGGACTGTAAAGAGTCGTTGAGCCGTTTTAAGATTGGTGGTGTAATAATTGTCTGTAATAGCTCAGTTAGTTAAGTTAAATAATAAGCAGTTTCTCAGCAATAAAATATAACATAGATGGACTGTAAAGAGTTGTTGAGCCGTTTAGAGATTGGTGGCGTAATTATTGTCTGTAATAGCTCAGTTAGTTAAAGCTATTTCCCAGCAATAAAATATATTGCAACATAGATGGACTGTAAAGAGTCATTGAGCCGTTTAAAGATTAGTGGTGCAATTATTGCCTGTAAAACCTCAGTTAGTTTAAGCAGTTTCCCAGCAATAAAATATAACATAGATGGACTGTAAAGAGTAATTGAGCTGTTTAGAGATTGGTGGTGTAATAATTGTACGTAATAGCTCAGTTAGTCAAACCAATTTCCCAGCAATAAAATATAACATAGATGGACTGTAAAGAGTAATTGAGCCGTTTAGAGATCGGTGGCGTAATAATTGTCTGTAATCGCTCAGTTAGTTAAAGCAGTTTACCAGCAATAAAATATTACATAGATGGACTGTAAAGAGTCATTGAGCCGTTTAGAGATTGGTGGCGTAATAATTGTCTGTAATAGCTCAGTTAGTTAAAGCAGTTTCCCAGCAATAAAATATAACATAGATGGACTGTAAAGAGTTGTTGAGCCGTTTAGAGATTGGTGGCGTAATAATTGTCGGTAATAGCTCAATTAGTCAAAGCAGTTTCCCAGCAATAAAATATTACATAGATGGACTGTAAAGAGTCATTGAGCCGTTTCGAGGTTGGTGGCGTAATTATTGTCTGTAATAGCTCAGTTAGTTAAAACAGTTTCCCAGCAATAAAATATAACATAGATGGAATGTAAAGAGTCGTTGAGACGTTTAGAGATTGGTGGCGTAATAATTGTCGGTAATAGCTCAGTTAGTTAAAGCAGTTTCCCAGCCATAAAATATAACATAGATGGACTGTAAAGAGTTGTTGAGCCGTTTAGAGATTGGTGGCGTAATTATTGTCTGTAATAGCTCAGTTAGTTAAAGCAGTTTCCCAGCAATAAAATACAACATAGATGGACTGTAAAGAGTCATTGAGCCGTTAAGAGGTTGGTGGCGTAATAATTGTCTGTAATAGCTCAGTTAGTTAAAGCAGTTTCCCAGCAATAAAATATAACATAGATGGACTGTAAAGAGTTGTTGAGCTGTTTAGAGATTGGTAGTGTAATAATTTCTGTTATAGCTCAGTTAAAGCAGTTTCCCAGCAATAAAATATTACATAGATGGACTGTAAAGAGTCATTGAGCCGTTTAGAGATTGGTGGCGTAATAATTGTCGGTAATAGCTCAGTTAGTTAAAACAGTTTCCTAGCAATATAGATGGACTGTAAATACTTGTTGAGCTGTTTAGAGATTGGTTGTGTAATAATTTCTGTAATAGCTCAGTTAGTTAAAACAGTTTCCCAGCAATAAAATATAACATAGATGGACTGTAAAGAGTTGTTGAGCTGTTTAGAGATTGGTGGTGTAATAATTGTCTGTAATAGCTCAATTAGTTAAAGCAGTTTCCCAGCATACAAATTAGTGAGTTCAAATCTCAATTGTAGAAATATTGTTTTATTTTCATCTTCTTCTCGAATTGAGGCATTTGGTGAAACATTTTTCTGTTATTGAAAATAACAATGCTTATATATATGGGAATGGTTTTATTTGGAAAAAATAAACATTAGGACATAGTTTTAATAGTGAATTACACATTTTAATAGCTTGATGTTTTATATTTTTTTAAACAAACTTAAAAAAAGTTAAGTGCTTTGGATTCTTTTTGTATATTGATTTTTTTATAAGTGGCGTGTCAAGGTAAACTTAAGTCATGTCAGGGCTAGCTCTAAGTAAGTGTAAGAAATAAATCGCCTGAGGTTCTTTTTACATCAGGAATCGGAGACGTATTATTTCTACTCAGATTTTTTTTTCATATAATATAATGCATTATTTATCAATTTTTTTTTTTAATTCGCATGTAAAATGTCTGTAGAACTAAATCATAAGTGGTTTATATAACTAGAAACCATATGAAAACCTATTCTTGATGGAATTAATCATTAAGACAACTCATTTATACACAGGTTAAACAATATCCGAGACATACTTCAGTCTTGTCTTACTCCAGTATAAAAATACATTGACTTAGATAATTTCTCAGCCCATTTTACAAGTTAGAATTTAGATAACATGCAAACCATTTAAATATTATTAATTTCATGCATTTGATACACATAAATTAATTTTTCAAAAACTAGTTGAAAAAACTTCGATAAAATGCAAAATGATTGTTCTACATTTGTAGGTTAGGTTAATTTATTTGAAAGGGAAACCAAGTTTGATTTCTCTATGTAATAAGTTACCTCAAAATAACTATTGTAGATGTTCTCATGTTCAATATTTCAAAAACCTGTTTAGTACTGAGAAGTCTTGTATAAACTTCTGCTGAGTGCTCAAAATGTCCATCGCTGACATGTTCCAAATTTCTTTACATGGACTAAAAAATAAGTGTGTCAAGAGTGACCTAATCGAACTGATAAAGTTTGTAAAGAGCTATTTGATAATTAATTATATCAGCTCTTTAGCCTTTTTACTATTTTTTAAGAATTTTATCATTTATTATTAATTTTTTTAACATCACCATAAATTTAAAAGAAATTATTGACTATAGTTCGGAAATTCTAGGATGAGTCCTGTGACAGCTCACAAATTTGCCCCAATACAACCTTATGTAATGTATTTACCTAAATAACTTGCTATTTATTAGAATCGAGGCTTACGAGTATATTAAAGTTGATAAAATAATTAAAATTACTGAACATCGTTCTCTCTCTCCGTGGTTGCAGTCCTAAGACTGGTTTGCAGCAATTTCAACTCTTCTCCTCCATTCCTCCCTGTGCTGTGCGGCTCTTTTTAAATCTGTATATGTTGAGCAGCGCACGTCCACCAACAGGTCCTCCAGGTACTCTCGGCGTGGGCGTCCCCTAGAGTTTGTCCCCTCGGTCATACCCTCCATTATGGCATGCAAAAGGCCCTCTTGTCGTATTATATGACCGATCCATCTTGCACGCCTTTCGGACAGGATCCTGAGCAGGTGCCTTCCTCCTTCGATTCGTTGGAGAACCTCTTCATTTGTGATGTGGTCTCTCCAGGAAATTCCTAATAGTCTTCTATAGGACCACATCTCAAAAGCCTCTAGTCTTCGTCTATCTCTTTCGGATAGGCACCATGTCTCGCAGCCGTACATCAAGATACTCCATACATAGGTCTTGATGAGGAGTATTCTCAGTTTTAGGTCTATATTATTTGATTCTATTATTTTCGACCTTTTATTAAATGCAAGTCTAGCCTGATGTATACGGCTGTCGACCTCGCTCTTGGACCGACCGTCCCATGTTATTTTGCTCCCGAGGTAGACAAACTCCTCGGTGTTCTTTAGTGGTTTACCCGACATCACTATTCTCATCGGCCTACAGTCAGCAGCTTTGTTTTGTCTTTATTTATCTTCATACTGTAGTTATTTTGAAGAATGCTTTCCATAGTTGTTAAGGCCTCTTGTAGTTCCTCTTCACTTTCAGCAACCATAGCAATATCGTCAGCGAACCTTATCATATCCACCTTTTGCCCGTGTATCTTTACACCTTCTCTGTGACTCATTCTCTCTCTCAAGTCGTCAATCGCGCTCTGTATATAGGCGTTAAAAAGAACAGGTGACAGAGAGCATCCCTGCCTTACCCCTTGTCTTATATTGGCTTCCTTTGTGTCCTCGTCACATCTGATTATAGCGGCCTCGTTACAAGGTTGTATTTGGGCAAACAAGGTTGTATTGTTACAAGGTTGTATTTGGGAACATCGTTACAAGGTTGTATTTGGGCAAATTTGTGAGCTGTCAGGACTCATCCTAGAATTTCCGAACTATAGTCAAGTAAAAATGTAGTTTTCAAAGCTGGTATATTTTTGTATCTTCTTCTTACCAGTGTCACGTCAGGTCCCCCCAACGTAGAATATCACCTGAGAGTAGGCATCTTTATCCCCGGCAGCCCGAAAAAGATCTCAAACACCCCTTATAAAAGATCTCAAACGTCCAATCACGTATATTGCAGAGCCAGGAGGTTTGCCTCCTGCCAACACCTCTTCGATCTTCTATTTTGCCTTGGATGATCAGGTGCAATAATTTGTACTTTGCTCCTCTAAGTACATGACCCAAGAAGGACACCTTCCGGATTTTAATATTAGTCAGCAACTCTCTATCAACTTTGGCTCTTTGAAGAACCCTCGTGTTGCTGACCATATCCGTCCAGGGTATCCATAGCATTCTCCGGTGCATCCACATTTCGAATACTGCCAGTATAAAACTATCTAACTATTATTTTATTTTTGTATAAAACTATCTAACTATTATTTTATTGAATTAATTTTTTAATATATTGTAATAATTTATTATAATTATAAAGCTTCTAGCATTAAACTCAAGACACAATGTTGCATTATAAATTCTGACTTATATTTCTTAATCTGCTGTGCAATTGAGCCTGCTCTGACCAGGATATTATTTGAAATAATTAAGTTGCAAAAAAAAGCCAATTGGAATCGCTTAATTAACTCAGTTGACCTCTGGGAAGTTGATGGAAGAGGTCTTATTATCTTTTCCACCAAGTTCCCAGAGGTCAAGGTTACGATTGTTTTTTTATAATTATTTCATTATTTTATAATAGACAATGTTATGTGAACAACTAAATTTTATTTATTATTATTCAATTCACTGGACCAAAGACAATATTGACTCCCCATTGTGTCTTATCATCACTCTCTTCAACATTTATATAGCACCATTTAAAGAGCTGACTCTCCTAATTCGGTATTCGAACCCACCATTATTGATAGATTAAAAATATTAAAAAAAAAAAAAAAAGATGCGTGAGACTCTCGCACAGTAGTATGAAACTTTTTTTAAGGATTAGGTTATGTGGAATTTAATTCAAGAAAATCTCTTTTAATTTAATAAAAAATGGTTATGTGGAATTTAATTCAAGAAAATCTCTCTTAATTAAATAAAAAATGGTTATGTGGAATTTAATTCAAGAAAATCTCTTTTAATTTAATAAAAAATGGTTATGTGGAATTTAATTCAAGAAAATCTCTCATAATTAAATAAAAAATGGTTATGTGGAATTTAATTCAAGAAAATCTCTTTTAATTTAATAAAAAATGGTTATGTGGAATTTAATTCAAGAAAATCTCTCTTAATTAAATAAAAAATGGTTATGTGGAATTTAATTCAAGAAAATCTCTCTTAATTAAATAAAAAATGATTATGTGGAATTTAATTCAAGAAAAAATCTCTTAATTACAATAAATAAAAAAATTGATTTTTTAAAATTTTTAACAATAATAATTTTAATTACAAATAATAATTTTAATAATAATTTTAAATTCATGTTTTTTAATATTAAATATATAGTATTAATATTTTTATGTTATTATTATGTATTAAATTAATTATTTATTTAATATTATGTTATTTTTATTATATTATTAATAATATATTATTAACAATATTTTAATATTATATTATTAATTAATTATATTATAATTAATTATATTATAATTCATTATAATGTAATAATAATATAATAATTAATATTATAATAACATACTCGTATATGTATACATTATTACAATTATGTATTAAATAAATTTTAAATGAAATAATTTTATATAAAATAAAATTAATAAATGTGGAATATATTAATATAAAAAATATATATAACAATAAATATAATTTTTTAAATTTTTAACAATAAATAATAATTTTAATAATAAATAATAATTTTAATAACAATATTTTTATTTATTCATTTATTTATTTTATTTATTATTACACGTGACAAGAAATATACACAATTTGCGAAAAAACAACAGGTAATTTGATTTGGACATGGATTTGTTGCCTTTCATTTGTCGTATTCCCAGTAAACTAGGCTTTTGCCTGTATCTCACTGAGGATATTTAGCATGTAAAAATAAATCGATACTTCTTTCCGATTTTTGATTACACAAAAACAAAACCCCGTTGCACGCTCTCATAAAACAACTCTAATATGATACACTTAATAATATAAAAATAATATAATATATAACAATAAACATATATTTTTTGAAATTTTTAATAATGAATAATAATAATTTTAATAATAAATAATAATTTTATTAACAATATAATACACTTAATAATATAAAAATAATATATAACAATAAATATATATTTTTAAATTTTTAATAATAAATAATAATAATTTTAATAATAAATAATAATTTTAATAATAATATAATACACTTAAAAATACTATATATAACAATTAATATAATTTTTTTAATTTTTAATAATATATAATAATAATTTTAATAATGAATAATAATTTTAATAATAATATAATACATTTAACAATATAAAAATAATATGTAACACATAAATGTAATTTTTTAAATTTTTAATAATAAATAATAATAATTTTAATAATAATATAATACATTTAATAATATTAATTATTATTAATAATAAATAATTATTAATATTAAAATAATTTATTAATTAATAAAACATTTAATAATAATATAATACACCGTTTCACTTTTCGTGATGTTCAGGTCAATTTGCCCTACTATGCCTATATACTATAGTAGAAGTTTCACTTTAAAAGTTGAGTGTAAGAATTGGAAGGTAATTATATGTGGCCATTAGATTAGGTAAGAAAAACATAAAAACAAATTAATAAAATGAAAAGAATACTTAAATATTGAAATTTTTCATTGAATCTACTCATTACAAAGGCCTCTGTGGCCTAGTGAGTAAGATGCTTGTATTCCAACCCGGGGGCTGCAATTTCGATTTCTGTTGATGCTCAGTTTTTATTAAAAAGAATTCCAGTCTGGTTTCCACTGTATAATCTTCTTGGTTATTAGGGAAACATTACCATACATTATTTTCATTTAATATTGTCCCAAGATTTACATTGGAATTTATTAGTTAGTTCATTGTACATACGAGGGTCATCCAGAAAGTAAGGTTACAACATTTATGTAGGATCGAAAAATGCTTGTATTTAATTGAAATTCACAGGATACTTCACAAATATATTAAACTGTTTTTCGCCGTTGAGATCGAGACATTTCTGTAGTCGGGGCATCAGCTTTTGTATGCCAGTGTCATAGACCTCCGCCGCCAGCTCTTTCAGCCACTTCTTCACAGCTTCCTCGACTTCCTGATCGTTGGAAAATTATTGGGATCTAGTGACACACCCACGTCTCATTCCCCGTCACGATATAGTCCAGAAAAGCTTCTCCCTCCTGTGCAAAACAATCCAAAAATTCACGCGCAGCGGTCACGCGATTTTGAAGGTGCCCCGGTGTGAGCATTCTGGGCACCCATCTAGCACACAACTTCTTGTAACCAAGTTTTTCCGACACAATATTACCAAGGAGACTTCGAGAAATGTCAGGAAATTCTTCGTGAAGGTTGTCAAGCGTCACACGGCGGTCATTTCGCACTTGTTTTCCAATTTTTGCACAAATTCGTCAGAAATCACTGCCGTCCCTCGTCGTGAGTATCAGTACGGCCTTCTCTGAACAACCTAACCCACTTCGTGACATGTTGTCGACTCATCACATCACTACCATAAACTTCCATGAGCTTCCGATGGATATTCGCAGCGGTATTGTTCTACAAAGTCAAAAAACGGATGACCGCGCGGGTCTCGCACAAACGAGAGGTGGCAGGAGCTCGCGATGACCTCTCCATCGTAAGAATTTACTGTGACTGAACAAAATGGCCGACAAACACGCGGGACCAAACAAACTGACCGTTAGAGTCCCTCCTACACGCCAGGTGCGCCAACTTTGAAACAAAAAAAATTCCCCGGCCTCAGGAGCCCTCGTATCCTTAGTTTCTGGATGACCCTCGTATATATAAGATTGTAGGTTTGATTGAAATAGCCGGAATGGACAGTGAGGTTTCGAATACTGTGACCAATATTCTGTTTAATTATTGAGACAACCAAAGTCATTGGTTTCATTCTGCTTGTTAAAGTAGAAATAAACTGCAAAGTAAGCCGTGCAGAAGCAAAACTAATTTGCGAACATCAATACCCTGCAGTTAATGTAGCTGCTAATCTAACAAAGATTATTTTCAATTGCAAAAATTAAAATGGATAGAATTTTTCAAAAGGAAGAAAATGTACACTACTCCGACAATGATGTTTCTGGAGTAGAAACAAATAGAATTAATTATAATAAATATAAAATATGAATATACATATTAAATGAGTAAAATAAAAATAAACCCACAAAGTTGTACTGTCAATAATAAAAGTGTAATAAGATATTATATTACAATTCGAGAATAATACAATTACAAAATTAAGATTTATTTGTTGAAGTCTTCTTCTTTGAATGGTGGAACTCATCGAAGGCCCTTGATAATCTCAAGAATTACACCTGGATATGTAAATATTTTTTTTAAGTTCCAGCAAGCCCAGAAAGTACGAGAATCTAGAAGTCCTAAATTGAAATTAAATTGAAATTTACTTCTTTTTCCTTTTACATAAAACATGGCACCACAAAGTGAAACTATAGTATTTTCGAAGATTCAAGAAAGAAATTAAGGAGTTGCCGAAAAAGACATTGTAAGGAATTTTGTATGAAATTAGTATGAATATTCGACTATCGAAAGTTTATAGTAATTGAGAAAGTGTCTAAATATAGTATAAATGCAAGCATTATGTAAAATAATAATTTAAGATATAATAAGGTAAGAAGAAATAAGAAAAGAACGTGGATATAAAGATGGTGAAGAAGTCAAGGAAAGAGCATTGAGATAGATTATAAAATATTTATAAGACAAATCTTTTGATTCCTGTTTAAACCCTTATTTTCTAAAAAAAGTGCTCCCTTTAATATGTTTTTAGTTAGATTTTGTTTTTGGTTGTTACAGAATAAAATTTAACATCGACATGTAAGCAATACAAAATAAAATTTAACATTGACATGTTAGCAATACCCAATACAAAAAATTAAACCTATATTTAATCAATTCATTCCAACAACAACAATTTGTTCACTTTACTCCTATAAATAGTCAGTCACATTAACCTTTCCCTTCCTGTACTAATAAAATTCGCGCGTTCCGGTGCTGTGTATTCAATACACATCAAAACACATGTAAAAATTAGCGATTTAAAATTGTAAAAATAAGAATATTCATAGCCAATCGCTTAAATTAATTAAATTTGAAGTCAAAAGTGATAATAATTGAAATTTAATTGATGAAAACATGAAAAAAACATCGGCAGACATTCACAAAACGGACGAAGAGATCACCTCAAATGGATGCCTGAAAGGTACTGAAGGGAGAGAAGCGAGCTAACTGAGATTCTATTTCTTGCATTCCCATATCCCGAAGTAGAGTGAGAGTGAGACGTGAATAGCGCCGCTTCCTCACCCATAGAGGTTTTTTAGAATGAATATACCTACATCACACACTGGCACAAGTTTGATTGTATTGGTGAATTAATTCCCGATTTTCACAAAATATCTCTGATGGGGCCGATAAGTGCTAATTATTATTAATATTATTTTTTTATTCAATGCTTAAATGTATTACGGAGGAATACCTAAAATCTGAACCCAGTATTTATATATTAAAGTTTTTAGAAGCAATGTGTACTAGTTACACAATAGCAGGGAAGTAAGGGTTAAAATCCATACAATGCCCATATTTATTGCCCTTGTTATGCAAGAGATGTTTAAATAATTTGTCACAACCACTTCATTATGGAATCAAATATTTTATCCGGTTGGCCTACAAGGAACGTGTAACATAACAAACTGAGTTCGTTCCGGACTGTTGAAATATGAGCTGACAATTTTCAATACTGTTATAAGGTTAAACGTTTTTCTTTTATCTAATAAGGTTTTAGACCATAATCCAACTCAGTTATTGGGATCTGCAGTTCAAAATTTATAAAATGTAAAAGCTTCTATTGTATGTGTTCAATTTATTAACATGGATATCGTGGTGAGTTTACCATATTATCGAATTGTAACCCAAAATTATTCTTATTAGAGAAGTATACAAAATTTTTAATGAATTTAGCTTAGAAAGTCATTTACCAAGTCTCAATATGAAGCCCGATCTAGATAATTATGCAAATATTATTTTATCTATAATATATGCGGAACAATGCTCAGTTTCTCATGAAATATAACTCCAAGGTCACCGATCAGGGAAACAGTTTCCAGCACTATTTCATTCAAAGCATAATTATAGTTCATTTTGTTTTTTTTTGCTTAACTCATAACTGGACACTTAACTTTAAAAAATATCAGATTTTCATTGTCAATTTGGATAAACTATTTAGATTCTGTTGAAGAATCAAACGGTTATTTATGTTAAATATTTATAGTCAACGGCAATTATTTAAATTTCATCAGTATTAATCATCTCCGTTATGTCTTCTTCTTCCTCTTCTTTTAGACCTGTTGGTCTGTTATGGTCCTGCATCATCGTTTCCCTCTTGTGACGTCGACTACCAGCTGTCTTTCTATCTTCTGGGAGATCGTCCTGGAGGTCTGCTTGCTTGAAGGATACTGTCCCTGGTCATTCTTACGGCTCTTCCGCCATTCTGGATACATGTTCGTTCCAGAACCTTTTTCTCTGTCGTCCCCATCTGACAATATCTTCAACGTACTCTATCATGAAGGGTTTTGCCAGCGATACTCCTGAGTACTTTCATTTCGCTGATTCGAAGGAAATTTTTGGTCCTGACAGTGTCGGCTCTGGACTCTATGCTGTATGTCATTATGGAGCAGATACAGGTCTTGTATATCCTCACCTTGCTTTGGATGTTCATATACTTTTTTTTCCAGATAGTGTTCTTTAAACATCCGGAAATAGCTGCAGCCTTTTATGATTGTTCAAGCACTTCGCCATAGAGGTTCAAGCACTTCGCCATGCACATTATGCTAGCATCCAAGTATTTAAATTTTGTAACTTGTTCAATTGGTGTGTCGTTGATCGCCACACTGCATCCAACTTGCTCTCTGGCTAGAATCATGCATTTAGTCTTGCTGATGAAGATAGACATGTTGTATTTTTTGGAAGCAGTGTGGAATCGATGTAGCATTTGTTGCAGGTCTTCCTCTGATTCGGGTTGTATCCCAGGTTAAGGTCAGCAACTTCTTCTATAATTTTATCCATAACCAAGTTAAATAGAAATGGGCTTAAACAATTTCCTTGTCTTACTCCGGTTGGTGTTGGAATGTCATAGAGAGTTCTCCGTCTACGCGAATTCTTGTGAAGCTATTTAGGTTTATGTCTCTAATGCTTTTGGCGATGGAGGGTGACACGTTCCTTTCGAGCAAAATGTTTATTACATCTTCCAGTTGGATTCTATCAAAGGCCTCGGTCAGATCGATAAAAGCATGGTAAGCAGTCTTGTATCCCAAAGACTTTTCTTGAATTTGCTGCAGTGTATCATTAATGAAAAACATTATTGGCCCCAAATTGGAACTCTGTGGAGCACCACATTATACGATTTGTGTGACTTGATTCTGACACAAGGTTTATAAATAATTTTTACAAAAAATACAATCAAAATGACAAAAGTAAAAATAAAATGAAAATCTGCAAAGTTATGCTATCTGCATCTGAAAGCAGGATCAGTGTCAATATCAGAACCAGCTGAGGGCTAGGGACTGATCGGGATAAGCAGCGATGACAGATTCATTTTCCCATCTGCTGCACTGTTCCAACCATTTGATGTCGCAGTAATCCAGCAAATCCTCCGCATTATCCCTTAGTGAACATGACTGATGTGCTGCTAAGCGACTTTATCTGAATAGTTATTAGTTATTGTACTGAATATAAAATCTCTCCCTTAATGACATCTTATAGAGTTCACAGCAGTACAGTATGGTGCAATAGATTTTTAATAAATACAACTTAAAAAAGTTAAAAACATAAATTAGAGCTAAGGCCATTGTCATTCACAAAGGCATCTAATCTAGTTTTAAAATAAATTGATAATTTACAAAATTGTTTTGCGATAATAAATTGGTTAATAAAATAAATAATTTTGATCAATATTTCAATGTAATATTGACTAGAACTGGTCAATGTAATAAAACAGATTTGTATTACCCATTGAAAAGTGAATATGATATACCAAAAGTTGTATAGGGTCTTTCAAATTGAGCGCTTTTTTAAATTCTTGGATAAAACACAGATGACGTCGCGAACTTGCCTGGGTCTTGTGACGTGTGAGAAGTGTAATGTATAGCATTTATAAAACTGGAGTCATATAAAATACAACGCGTTCAAATTGTTGAATTATTTTATGTATTGTAATCTCCGGAAACAGTGATGTTAATTGGCCACCAAGATCATGTGATTTAACACTGTTGGACTATTTTCTCTGGGGTTATGTGAAAAGCCAGGTCTATAAGAATGACCCCCGATCAATTCCTGAGCTGAAGGATAAAATTATTCGCATTATTGGTGAGTTAGAACCGCAATTATGCCAAAATGTCATAGAAAATTTTGACAAAAAAGTGGACATCTGTGGAGCTGCAAGAGGTCGATATTTGGCGGATATTATTTTTTGTGTTTAAATGTCATACATTATACTTCAATGACCAATAAAAAAAATGTTGAAATCAAATCAAATTGTGTTTTATTCAAGAATAAAAAAAAATAGAATTAAAAAAACCGCTCAATTTGAAAGACCCTTTACATCTATAGAATTTGCGTGCTAACATGCTAGAGATGACACTTAGACATCTCATTTTAGATTCAATATTGTGAACATCAGTCTTCATTTAAATCAGTCCAAGACTTAACGCACAATTTTGAGGCATATGCCATTTAGATATACAGGCAACACTTTTTCTGTATTTAGACCATATCTGAAGATGATAACATAACATGACCAGTTCTCAAAGCGCTTTTAGTGATGGTGCTAGTAAGATCATGTCATTGATTATGGAATGCCTGCATTATTACAACAAATTATGGAAATAATGAGATATTTGGAAAAAGTCACAACCAAAATATGTAGTAAAAAAAGTTAATTAAGTGTGGTAGATCAACTTTGTCTAAGTATTTTAGTTGAGAGAATGAGGTGAATAATTAATCGAGAATAAATGTGTTTTTTGTGAAGAGGTGTAAGAATTAATGAAATAAGTATACGTCTGTATGCAGATGATATGGTTATGCTTGCTGTAAATGATATGACAAGTGAGCTATATGAGAGACGCCTTGTAAAAAGTTTGAAAATTAATGTAGTAAAATTAAAGGGTGTAATTATAGAAAGAGCTGTAATAAAATGTATGGATTGAATCAGAAAAACTGGAGCAAATTGATGACTTCTGTTGTCAGTATATTAAATTATGATGGATGAGTTGAAAGGGATATTGAAAGAAAGGTAGCAACAAGGAACAAGGTAAACGGAGCACTTAATGTAATATACAACAGCGGCACCATATCAAAAGTAGTAAAAATGACTAGATAACATGTTGGTGGTCACCTTGACATTTGAAAGGTAAACTTGGACTTAGCAGAAGAAGGATGAACGTAAGATTAATGCTGTGGAGATGTCAGTATTAGTGGACTGTCAATGTATGAAAGAAAGTGGAATGAAGACATCAGAAATGAATGTATGGATAAAATTATCGTTCTTTTTTTTTACCTGGCGAGCTTATTAACATGTGACAACCTCTTCCAACTGACCAGAAAGATGTTTTGAAAACCAGACTAGAATCCTAAATCTGGGTTCCAGCGAGGACCAAACTCGCAACCTCTGGATCGGCAGACAAGCATTTTAAGTATGATGAATAAAAAACTTTAAGATAGGTTAGATATACGAAGAGAATTAATGACGAAACAATGACTAAGCGAGTTTACAAGTCAATAATGATAGATGTGCGTGAAAAAGGTATACTGAAAAAAACGTGATTGAATCAAGTGAACCAGTTTTGAAAGAAGATAAAATGAGATGTATGAATAATGGAAGATTTTATATTACTTACGAGATTGTGCGCATGGATAGAAAATTTGGAGATCTATTATCTATATCTACCCCGTAAAATACACAGCATCATGATCTATATGTATTGTATATCTATACTAAAGAGATAAAATAATAAATGAATTGTTTTAATATTTTGACAACTTTTTTACTCAAAATTTTGTTAAAATAATAGCTAATTGCTACATGACATTGAACGAAATAATTATCTGTGATTTTTCATTAATGACTGTTTAATTTTTACTTATTTAATTTGGTTTCACAAACAAATAAATAACTATTTTAATTTATTAATCCGATATCGCATTTCAGCTGCGTGTTTTTTACCGAGTAAATGAATGATATACGCAAAAAAGAACTTTATAGTTTTCCTGTTCTTAAAAAACGAATACTTCAATAGGCTTTGACTCGTGACCGACCGTAAAATGTCAAAAAAGTGTTGATATTTTTGTTAATCCAAGTATTGTTTATTTTGAAAATAAGTTGTTTCTGTGAAAACTATTTCTTTTTAAAATCTTTACAGCGGATAAAAACAATACGTTTTCTGTCGCTCGAAAATGTATCCTTTAATATTTTGTCGTCAATAATTATTTCTAGGTTTGTAATTTTTTAGTTGCATGTTTGTACATAAAATGTATTTAAATCGTTTGTGTAAAGTTTATCAGCAATACCTACTTTTATTATTAATATAATGCATCAATATATAATTGTATAAAGTAGGTAGGATAACCTTTACTTCTTTGATATCCATTAGAATAAGATAATTTGTCGATAAAACAAAACATTGGCAGCTTCGTTCAGCCTGGTGTCATGTTTCATCCATGTCCAATTGGTCGGTGTTTGAAATTAAATTATTTGTGTTGTTATAATATGTACATTTGAGAGTATCTCGTTATATTTGTTTAGTGACTGTAAAAATGTTTATTCTAGTTCTAGAATTCATTGTTTATCTGTGAAATTTATTATTTGGTGCCAAGTGAAAAATGTACGAAATTCTCGAAACAGTGTTACCAGATTTCCAATTTTATGTCAGCGATGGAATCGAAGTTAGGAAGAAAGAGGTTTAAATGAATGTATTTAACATAATTTGAGTTATTGAGTGTTTATTAAAATTTTAATGTGGCACTAAAACATATACACTCGAACTGGACGGTAACAAAATCTACAAAGATGATAGTCTTCAACAGTAGTCTACTACCAACTGTGATGTATGGTAGTGAAACATAGGGAGGGAACATAATTTAAATGAGCCAAAAAAAATGCTTGCATTGAGATACATGGAGTGACAATGTATGACAGAATACGAAAAGAAGTTATACGGGATGAATGTAAACTTAAGGCTGATGTGTTAAGTAAGATGTAGATTACGTTCAGTCAGTTTGGGCATGTGGAACGAATGACTGAAGAAAAACTAAATAGACATATAGTGCAAATATGAGTGGAAGGCGTGTGAGTGGAAGACCAAGGAAAGTATGGCTGGATCAAGTCGGTTGGATCAAATCTTGTGAAAGTCAGAGAAATCATAGAAATTATATGGATGTAGAAGAGGCTAAGGATGTGTCTTGGGATAGGAAAGTCTGGCGCTCTGTCTTCTCTGCCTAACCAGACAGGGAAATGCCGTGATTGTATGCATATATGTATTATAATTATCTAGTGTTCACCACTCGAAAAAAATCTCTGTTAAAATTAAAAGATCATATAAAAAAGACCATCATACTCTCTACAATGCGACACCAGAATATCATATAAGAATGACCATCAAACTCTCTACAATGCAACACCAGAAGATCATATAAGAATTACCATCATACTCTCGACAATGCAACACCAGAATATCATATAAGAATGACCATCATACTCTCTACAATGCGACACCAGAATATCATATAAGAATGACCATCATACTCTCTACAATGCGACACCTGAATATCATATAAGAATGACCATCATATTCTCTACAATGCGACACCAGAAGATCATATAAGAATGACTATCATACTCTCTACAATGCGACACCAGAATATCATATAAGAATGACCATCATATTCTCTACAATGCGACACCAGAAGATCATATAAGAATGACCGTCATACTCTCTACAATGCGACACCAGAATATCATATAAGAATGACCATCATACTCTCTACAATGCGACACCAGAATATCATATAAGAATGACCATCATATTCTCTACAATGCGACACCAGAAGATCATATAAGAATGACTATCATACTCTCTACAATGCGACACCAGAATCTCATATAAGAATGACCATCATACTCTCTACAATGCGACACCAGAAGAATTAAACCCAGGGTGGCACCCAGGTATCTGAATTTATTCACCTGGGGGATCCAGATGCCTTTAATCACCCTGCTTCCCTACACCCCCTCAATCAATTTTTTTACTGTTAGAAGTTTGAATTTTACCATTAGATACGTCTTGTCAGTTGGTGCCAGCCAGGGGATAATTCAGTCTTTGAGATCCCTGATAATGAGATGAAATCCTTGAAAACTGATACGGTCATCTTATGTAGAAAAATTGTATTAAGTAAATCAATTAAAATGAAAAATATTTTTATTTTAAATATATTTCAAAATGTAAATTACAAAACTTCGGAAATTTTTTACTGCCCTGGTTAATTCGCAACCTGGTTAATGCGATCTTGGACAATCGAAAGTCTAATGTATATTGGAATGATACAGAGCAACATAGAAATATACGAACATAAGTGTTTTATATTTAATAACATCTTTTCAGAATTTACAAACTACATTATACAGACGAATCATAATTTAAAAAAAAAGGAGACTTTAAATTTTACATACATCATAAAATTAATACAAAATAATTAATTTAAAAACATTAGAGAGATACATTAAGTAATTAACATGTCTGTAATAAATAACAGAATAATGCAAAAGTTCTGCCCCCTCGTTAAAATTTTACCTTAACTGATCACACACACTTCCGATGAAACTGACACTTGTTGAGCCTAAATATTGTTATCGTAATAAACCGAGATCATTCTACTTGAAGATAGCCTTTAGATAAAAGTTAAAAATATGTGTACGCAAGAATTAATATAATTAGTTGAACAATAAAGTTATTTATTATTGAATATTCTAACTATGAAGACATTTATTCAATGTATACAATTTTTGCTTGAAAAAAATGTATTTTGGAATTCTTTATTTTAGTATTTATGAGTGAAAATTATGCTTAACAAATTTTTTAACTGTACTTTACAAGTTAACTTTAAATGTACATTGGTTTTATTGTAGTAAACTTATATAAAATAATTTATTTCTAAACAATGTACATTTTAGTACTTTAAATGCAAAATTAAATTAATTAAGGAGTTTTCAACACATTTTCCAATAAACAACTGGGAAATCAGTTCATTTTATTGATTTAAAAATCTAAGCTTTAACACTGTTCTTTATGACAGGTGTCTTTAAGCTTTAACACTGTTCTTAATGCAGGTATCTTTAAGCGTTAAGTGTTCTTTATGGCAGGTGTCTTTAAGCGTTAACAGTGTTCTTTATGACAGGTGTCTTTAAGCGTTAACAGTGTTCTTTATGGCAGGTTTCTTTAAGCGTTAACAGTGTTCTTTATGACAGGTGTTTTTAAGCGTTAAGTGTTCTTTATGATAGGTGTTTACAACTCATGTCATATTTCTTGAAAATTTAAATGCAAAAAAAGTACATATGATCAAAGAAAACTGAGTTTCATTGCCTGTTCTGAGACAGCTGACTTACACCAACTATATTCATATGTAAACATACAAATATTTCAACAGGTCTGAGCTACAGCCGCTCGTGTGATTTGACAACTCTCAGCAAAAAATTATCTTCTAGTTTATATCTTCTTCTTCTTCCCAGTGTCATGTCAGGTCCCCCCAACGTTGAATATCACTTGAGAGTAGATATCTTTGTCCCCCGGCAGCCTAAAAAAGATCTCCAATGCCCTTTATGCCAGTCCAATCACGTATATTGCGGAGCCAGGAGATTTGCCACCTGCCAACACCTCTTCGGCCTTCTATTTTGCCTTGGATGATCAGGTGCAGTAATTTGTACTTTGCTCCTCTAAGTACATGACCCAAGTAGGACACCTTTCGGATTTTAATATAAGTCAGCAACTCTCTATCAACTTTGGCTCTTTGAAGAACTCTCGTGTTGCTGATCATATCCGTCCAGGGTGTCCGTAGCATTCTCCGGTGTGTCCACATTTCGAATGCTTCCAGTCTGTTCATACTAACAACTTTGAGGGTCCATGATTCCACTCCATACAATAACACTGACCAAACGTAGCATTTGACTAAGCGTTGTCGAAGTTTCAAGTTTAGATTATCATCGCAGACTACGCTTCTTAGAATAGTTTAGTATAATAGTATTTTGTTAAAATTTGGACTTATTTTCTCTCTTTACGCTGCAGTGAATCTGGGATTATATGTGTGCATTTATATTTTTAACAATTTTTGTACATATTTATTGTATTTATAATTTATTAACTGTTTATTTTATTTTTTTATATTACAACGTATTTGTATAATATAAGGGTGTAGGCTGAAAAAAAATCTGATGTCCTCGCAGTTGATCTCATCATTGGTGGGAGTGCATCTCGACTGGGAGGATATTGTGAGATGAGCCCAGGCATTTCAATATTTTCTCTCTTAACCCTTATCTTGGCAAAGTTCAATTTATCCAAATATCAATGTTTTTCTTTGGTGATTCCTTGTTATATGGTAAGTTATGAAGGAAAATTGAAAAAAAAAATATCACAACTTTTCCTTATAGTTTTTTTTTATTTGTAACACCCATGTTACATTGCCAAAATATCAATTTTTATAAAACACAAAAAGCGCTTTAAAATATTCTGTAATCTAAAACATGAACAACATTTACATAGCTGAATTATCAACAAATGAAATGGTTTGAATAATTTTTCCCTACATGTAGTGATTAATAAGATATTTAGATTACTTACCCCAATTTTCAAAGCTCGCCCACGCTGTCCAGACATGTTGACCCGATGTCGTTTGAAAGCTTGTAGTGTTGTCAATATTTATAACCAGATGATACCACTGCACACAATAGTGCATGTATAGTATTTGAATGTGTTGCTATATTTGAAATTACGTTAGACTTTCTGGATTTTTAAAAATATCCCTAAATTAGTGTAACACATGGGGATGGATAGTCATTTGAATGATTTATGCGACCACGTAACTTGCTTCATTTACTTTTGTCTGGTTGGTTGGAAGAGATTGCCGCCTGGCAATAAGCCCGCCAGATTGTATTACAATAAAAGTGTTAAATAAATAAATAAATAAATAACACCTGTGTTACAATGCCATGATAAGGGTTAAATGTATTTTATTTTCAGTTGCCTTTAAATATATGTATTATTTCAGGATATACCTAGTCTTGCCATAAATTCTGTTACAAAGTGTTTGAATTATTATAAAAAAACAGTGCATCTTACAAATGATTTATTATATTGTTAGACTTACACACATGTCATCTTAAATGAAAACACACATCTTTTTCAAAATGTCCTCCCCTTGCCTTCACACAGGCCTTGAAACGTGACGGCCAATCGTCAACGGCAGTACGCACGATGTCCATTGGAAAATTAGCCACTGCTTTCTTCAATGATTGTTTCAGACTCTCCAAATTTGGATGTTGTCTGCTACGGGCCATGTTCTCCAACACTGACCACAATTTGTAGTCCAGTGGATTTAAATCTGGGCTTCCAGAAGGCTTATCTTCAGCTCTAATAAACTCTGGTGTATGAATTTCTAGCCATTGCTGGGTGGACTTTGCCTTGTGGGCTGGAGCAGAATCTTGTTGAAAGATTCAATAACCAGAATTAAACATGGGTCATTAACCTTTCCTTCCCTGTGTTGGGTATCTTCTACACGTTGCTTCTAATAACCATCAATATCTCTATAAATATAATAAATACAAGGTTAAGATTTTAGGTATTCCTCCATAATATATTTACGCATTGATTTAAAAAATAATATTAATAATAATCAGAGTTTATCGACTATATCGTGGGTATTTTGTGAAGATCGGAAACAAATTCGCATTTAAACGCTGTGAGTGCCTCGAACTTGTATCTTGACGATAGGTGAAGAGTATGCGGGAAGCGCGACATTATATTCGCATCTCACTCTTGCATACTCCACTGAATTGCGAGGAGCTCAATTGTCTCGATCGTCGCAAGCGTAAGCCACGCCGGGGTAAGCCACTATACCGCTGCGCGCCGCAGATGCTTCTGGGCTTGCTAATAGATTAGACGTACGCCCGTTCCGTGAGCGTTGCCAGATGGTTTTTTAATGTTTTCAGCAAATAAATCTCAATTATTATAATTTTTAACTTCAATTATAATTAATTAAGGGGATTATCTATGAATGTTCTTATTTTTCCGATTTAAAATCGCTAATTTTTTATCGCGTACTCACTACCCAACACCGAAGCGCGCGTTTCAATTTTAGCACCGTAAGGGAAGGGTTAAGAGGCTTGACGACCTTCTCCAAAATGTCATTTTGGTATGAATTTGCACTTGTCTTCACACCCTGAGTACAAAAATGTAGCTCAGTTAACCCCTTCGTATGAGACACTCCACCAAACCATCACAGATCATGGATGATGACCTCTCTGAACCCTATGAATGACTTCAGCAGAACCCTATGAATGTGCGTACACCCGATCATTTTCCTTATTATAACTTTCTTCAATGTTGAAAATTTTTTCATCGGAAAAATGGATTTTGCGATGCATATTGTTTATGTACCAGTGAATCAGTTGTTTAGCTCTGGTCTTCCTGATGCCCCTCAAAGATGGAGTTATCAAGTGTCCAGTGCTTCTTCGGTAAGCCCCCATATTTGGGTCCGATTTGATAATACGAGACATACTCCGTGTCGAAATACCCAATCTCCCTGGACATGATTTTTTGTTTGCGGAGTGGATTTCTACGGATTCCGTTACTCACGGCTTTGATGACTGCTGGAGTTCTTACGATTCGCGGTCGACCACTTCTTTGCTGATCTTCAATACCTTGAGTATCTTTGAATCGATTAATAGTACGATATACAAACTTATGATTGATACCCAAAGATTTTAAAGTATTAAAATGTCTCCCGGCATCTTTCCAACTTTGCGTAACGCAATTGCAGCGATACGGTTTTCTTTACCGCCCTACTCCATGTTTACTGGTCAACGTTCAGTGACTTACTGATTATAGCAATACCACAAGGGATGGAGAATTACCTAAAAAGAGGTTTTAGGTTTCTACCTGCTATTGTTTAGATTTTATGGGGGTTTGAATTTGTGAAACAGTATTTATGGCAGGACTATGTATGTACATAATATTTTGCTATCGATAAACCTGTATTTGATTATTTCTTCGAAATCTAAAAAAAATACGGTATCTAACGATTTTAATAAACAGTTTCAGAAAATCTTACGATGGCAGATCCAACAATACAGACATTCTGCTGTCATCACAGTAAAAATGGAACGGACATGGCTGTTCAAGTAATGGATGCATTCAACACGTATTCGTACAATGTTGTATGCGTAACATCATCTATAATTGGAATTTTAGGCGCCTTATATCAGGTATTATTGTATTTCAATTATTTTACTTTTTTCATTTATTTATGTGCTCATTAAATAAACTATATCCACTTTATTGGGTGAACCCGTGTAAAAGTGGGCAGTTAAATACCAAAGTAAGAAAGAAAACAATTTAGTCGAATATCACATTTACATTCATATCTACATATCGGTATATACACGCACACAAACATTCACAAATGCATCAGTATGGTGAGATGGCAAAAGATGTACTATAATCAAGACTGAATTTATTTTTTTTTAACCTGGTGAGTTTATTGCCATGTGGCAATCTCTTCCAACCAACCAGAAAGATGTTTTTATAGGCCCTACTTGTTAACTAGACTGGAATCCTATTTTTTAAAAATCTAGGTTCCAGCGGGGATCGAACCCGCAACCTCCAGATCGGCAGACAAGTGTCTTACCACCAGGCCATGGAGGTCGTCATGTATCCATTCAAAACACATTCTCTGAAGGGGAAAGGAAAACATTTGATGATTGGATATTTCTAATAAAATAATATATAGGGTTGATGCAAAAGTTATGACCGTTTTTTTATGATCCCAGGTAAAAAAATTCCCAGGTAAGAAATGATGAATAGTATCTTCTTTTAAATGATTCCATTGTATAAAGGATGCTTTCCCTCTACTTTCTATTCAGTTTTGGCCTGGCCAGAGTACAGTGAAGAGCCCTTGTATTTTTTCAAAATGTCGGTCGATAAAGTGCATTTACGTCATTGTTTACTTTATGAATTCCGTAAAGACAATACCGCGAGTGTGGCAACCAAAAACATTTGCGAAGTGTATGGAGCAGATGTCATCAAAGTTCGACAGGTATGAAGATGGTTTACAAAATTCCGATCTGGGGATTTTTCACTAATTGATAAACCACGTACCGGGAGGCCATTGAAGTCTGATGACGACAAGTTAAAAGTCATAATTGACACCAATCCACGTCTAACCACCAGGGAGATCGCGTCGATGATGGAAGTCAACCAAACAACCGTATTAAGACATTTGAAGCGTATGGGGATGGTTTCGCGGTACGACGTTTGGATACCTCATCAATTGTCGGCTGCCAATTTATTGGATCGTGTTTCAACGTGCGTTGCTTTGAGTGCGAGACAAAAACATAAACCTTTTTTGCATCCACCGTATTCTCCAGATCTTGCTCCTTCCGATTTTCATTTATTCCGATCACTGCAAAATTTTTTAAATGATAAAAAATTTGATACAATAGAGCAGGTAAAAACATCCCTTACTACATTTTTCGCATCAAAATCCACGGAATTTTACACTAATGGTATAAATAAGTTGATAGAAAGATGGGAGAAGGTTATAAGAACTGATGGAAATTATATAATTGATTAAATAAATAATACAAATCTAAAAAAAGAATGTTTAATTGAATATGTAAAAAACGGTCATAACTTTTGCATCAACCCAATAAGTGTATTATTATGGTGTGTGTTATTAACGAAAAAAGAAGTTATTTATCTAGAATTCTATGATATATATTATTTCCAGATTCTCCCTCGAGAAGAAACTGACAGAAGACGAACTAACATCCGTGGGCGCCAAATTGTCGTTTGGCTAGCTGTAGCTGACTTATTGGCCTCGTTAGGTAATTCTTTTTGATATTTTTAAAACAATGAAAACTAATTATCTGACAATAGAACTGAGCAATAAATACTCATAGCTGCTAGACACGATCCAAAAATCACACCCAATTTTCTAAACAATATGTTTATTTGTGTCAAGTACCTTCAAATATTTATCCATGGTCGATGTTGATCTCAAAAAAAATATAATAATAAAAGGACAATTTATATTGTACCTTTTAGGCCCGAGGCCACACCAAAATGCTTCGTTAGGTGCTAAGCTAGATTTTACGTGACTCATATACTAGGTGACTTCATGCCTGGCCACACTAAAGCGCTACGCACAAATTCATTTGACAGTTGGGAACGGTTGAGTCAACACACGATGCCTCTCTCAAAACTAACCAATTTCATTACAACTTACCTTATCTTTATTTACTTCCTGCGCAACTTCATTCCAAAGTGATTTTATTACAGGTACATTTTTCTATAATTTGCTCGATGGGTTTTTTTCGTTTTTTTTTCCGATTTGCGTGATTATCTAAATAAAAAATAATTTTCAATTTTACATTTTTTTTTTCTAGCCCCGAATCTACGTTTTCCCTCCAATTACGTTTTTTTTTTAATCAATCCCTTCAAAAACGTAAAAACGGGGTTTCGCTGTATGTTTTCATAACATAACACAACTGCAATCATTTGAAATGTTGAACATTCATACATTGTTATCTTAGAATAGCTTATAAATAACTTGTTATTATCCAACAAATCACAAACGTATAAAAAAAACTTCCCAGCGCAATGAGCATTACAGCTGTGTTCATCTTGTCATATAATCATATATACACCAAGCTTATTGCATGATATAAACCTTATTGTATATATCAGGGCTGCGCAACCATCTTGTACACGTGACCTACTTTTTTTGAAGGACAACATTACGATCTACCAATGTACAGGAAAAATACAAAATTATTTAACACTTTATTGCAAATTTATTTATTTATTTAACATTTTCATTGCAAATACAATCTAGCGGGCTTATTGCCAGGCAGCAATCTCTTCCAACCAACCAGACAAAAATAAATTAAGCAAGTTACGTGGTCACATAAATCATTCAAATGACTACTCATCCCCACGAAATCCATAAACATATACCTAAGCACATGCCCACAAACCCCACAAAGACGGAACATTATAAGTGTCATCAGATATAATTTATTATTGCTTGTGACTGTATACCTGTACATATTGTAATAAAATGTTCCTTATGCGTGGCTTTCACAATGATCACTATAGACCAAAGATTCCCTAAAGTGGTCTATATGGACCCCCAAGGGTCGATTTAGACTTGCAGGGGGTCTATGTCACCGAGGAAAGAAATTGGGGGTGTACGAGATGTAAATGGGGGTCCACATGAGCGGATCCCATTTAGGCAGATCATCATCAATATTTAGGCGTTCCGTAAATGTCTTATTACACCTAACACAGATTGTGTGTACATAATACTTATATTAGACATAGAAAATACTACGAAATCGAATGCAAATCACTGAACGTGGAGATTTAAGACTATACCTCACTAATTTGAAGCCAAATATTGAACCATCGCTATCAGAGCATCAGGTCCATCCCTCTCATTAACAGTATTATTTGTGTATTCATTTTATGTAACAATTTTACTAGGTTTTAATTTGTTTCGTTCCAAAGCCAAATATTTACTTGAATTTTGTGTATTTTCAATAAAGGTATGAATGAAAATTGTACATGTTTTTCTTTTTTTACAATTTTCCACTCTACAAAAAACCTTATCAAGGTGAACAGCACGGTGTCAGCTGTCAAAAACACATTTGAAGTTAATAAGTTTAGGAAAATTCAATATTAGGCAGGCAGGGGGTCTACGGAAAACAAAAAAATCGGCAAGTGGTCTACGGGGCGAAAATGTTTGGGAAACTATGCCATGGACGATCAGAGACCCCGTACGCGCGGAATGCGCGTGGTATGTGTTGCGTTTGCAAGCCATGATGGCATATACGGTCGAATCAAGGGGCTTACGATAAGCGATGGGCTGAACGTAATGAACGAAAAATGGAAAAAATATCTTCTTATCTACTGGAACATCTACTGTGTTTTTATTTCGACAAACTTCTACCTGCCAAAGAGGAATCTCTTCACTTTGCTCTTTGCCGAAAATGCGAGAAGTAAACTGGAATCTCCGAGGATTGAACAACAGCCATCCATCTATTTTAGTATTTGTGCCGGTGCTGTACACATAATAATTAATTTTCAATATTTAATATATTCAATGACCGAGTATTTATTTCATTCTATGATTTCCAGGTGTTTTAGTTCGATCATTGCTGTGGATGAATTTCAAAACCATGATTCCTGCTGCTAATGATACTATGAATGTCCTGTTTTGTGCCATAACTTCTGTAAGTCTCACTAATGTCCTGTTTTGTGCCATAACTTCTGTAAGTCTCAATGTCCTGTCCTCTAATGTCCTGTTTTGTGCCATAACTTCTGTAAGTCTCAATGTCCTGTCCTCTAATGTCCTGTTTTGTGCCATAACTTCTGTAAGTCTCACTATGTTTTACTATCCACAAATGTTTGTATTGTAATATTGATAAGTAAGTAGTTCAAAACAAGATTTGAACTAGTGATCTTTGCCTCAATAAACCAACCCTATGACCGAACAAACAATTTATAAATATTCCAGTAATATAGCTTTTTATATATATGAAAAACTTCCAACAAGTGAAGTTTCAATGTCTCATTCAGATTTGATCTTAAAAAACAGGAGAATATTGGAAGCAGTACTGAGAGATCCAATCAACTAAATGACATCCTTTGCATAACCATAACCAGTACCTAGGTTGAAATCCGAGCACGGTTTCATTAGGGTTCCGGACTGGAATTGGAAGAATCAATATGTTAAAATGGTAGAATGTTGCGCGACGGATTGACTCTATATCTATCTATGTGAGGAGCAGGCTTTGTGACACTCCCTCCATTTACCAAGGAGCCCGGTGTCTTGCATTCGTGGAACGTCCAGTACTATCCAGGTGGCAGAACTCTGGGCAGAAGCAGTATAGTGCTTTTGACATGCAAAGAAGAAGCGAAGAGATTTTTCTTTATAAATTATAATATCTTAGTCTACAGCAACCAAAATAAAGGTGACCTCTGTAGCCTAGTTGGTAAGACGTCTATCTCCTATCCCGGGGGTTGAGGGTTCGATTCCCGTTAGTATCCAATTTTTGTTTAGAATAATTATAATATAATCAAATAAATAATATTTTGAAAGAAGGAAATGTAAAAATTGAGAGTTATATAAGAAAGTGTATAGATGTAGAAAAGTCGAAAGATGTATGTCATGATAGGTAAGTCTGGCGCGATCTCCTCTCTGTCTACCCTGACAGCGAAACAGCATGATGTTATGTATGTATGATATTGTAATTTGTTTTATCGAACTCTGTTTATTCCACTTTTTGTAATGGTATAACCCCCTGGTTATGGAATATGAAAGTTGTGCCAAAAAGTGGAATATACAGTGTTTGATAAAACAAATTACAATGTTGGTGGGGAGCACAAACAAGACTTGTTTGTGCTCCCCTGAAGATGAGGTGAAAGCCTTGAAACCGGTAGGGTTATACCGTCACAAAAAAGTGGAATAAACAGTGTTTGATAAAAATAAATTACAATATCTTTAAACCTCCACAGTGTTAATGCCTTAACTATAAATAATATATGTATGTTATGTCAGTATTTCAACTATGTGAGCTATAAAATATTAGATGTTTATTTTATTTTTTAATTAAATAAATTTTGTAAAAATCGAATTTGTTAATCTTGAATATTGAATATGTTAATAATGTACTTTTTAGGCATGGACTCAATATTTCTATACAGCTACTTGGCTATGGACATTGTGCTATGCCATAGATACTCTCCTTCTATTCAAATATAAGGAAGGATGTCCTCGAATCTACCATTCTGTCGCTTGGGGAATACCAGCTGCTCTCACTTCCATTGGACTATCTATACTCTATTACCCAAACGCTAAGTGAGTTTTTATGCAATCATTTTTTTTCAATTTGATTTCTTATAACAATTCTAGAAACATTGACCTTCTCATTTGAATTATTAGAGATTGTTATGAGTGCCACCTAAACAGGTCAAATCTATTACGATTACCGAAACAATGAAATTTTCAGACAAATATTTTTTGTTTACCCATTTCCATGTCCGGACTATCAATTATGCTACGTGTTTCCAGGAGAAGGTTTAGCAAATGTCCTTGAAGGACGCGCTGATGATTTTGATTGTTTGGTATTTAAATAAAATACGTCAATTAGCAATGCGGAAAGAGAGAGTGAATGAATCAATGAATAATAATTAATGAGGTTTTATTTATCGGTAAGTAGGTATTTATACATTTCAGAATGGGCGCGGGAGTGCGCCCGCAATATATTTTTATCTCGCTTCTGTGCGTGCAGAAATGGTCGATTGAAATATTGCAGACATCGCAAATAATATTGTGGGTTGACAATTTGTTGGCGAAAACGGCGAGACAGCGTGATGCGTTCTCTTTCTACTGTGGAATGTATCGTAAATAGTATTTGTGGGTAAACAATTTCAATGTTTTGGTATGCGACCTTTGGACATATCCGAAGGTCGTTTCGTCGGTCGTTGACCGTGTGTGACGACAATATTCAGCGACGACAGTAGTTCCTACAAAGGCAACATATATCCCCCTATCATTCGCAACAATCAGTTCCTGTCCAGAACATGTAGCCCCGATGTTCGGGCAAACTAGCGTGTGTGTGTGTGTGTGATCTGTAACCAGGTCTATAAATATGAAACCGGAATTTGCTCATAGATGGCTCTAGTTGTCAATTTAGTGACTGTCAAACCGCGTCATTGGCGCCTTTTTCTTGTGTTTACATTTGTCAAAGACTTTTAACTCACAACAATACAAGTTTAATACAACTGCATATGTTTTCATAGCGTTGAACATGTCTGTTTTTGTGCCTGAAAACTACAATTTGCGGACACTGATGTCCTAGAAAATATATTGTTTATAGTTAAGGCATTAACATTGTGGAAGTTTAAAGACATTGTAATTTGTTTTTATCAAACACTGTTTATTCCACTTTTTGTAACGGTATAACCCTACCGGTTTCAAGGCTTTTACCTCATCATCAGGGGAGCACAAACAAGACTGAATTCTGTTTGAACTGGTACCGATATACACGCTTTTAACGGTTGGGGACTGAGGGGTGAGGGAGGTATGGGACGATCTCGGCCAGCAGCGGAGAGACTTTTGGGATATATAGTATGTACATCGAGGCGAACATCTGGTAAACACATATATCCCAAAAATCTCTCCGCTGCTGACCGAGATCGTCCCATGCCTCCCTCAGCCCTCAACCCAAATGTCCCCAACCGTTAAAAGCGTGTATATCGGTACCAGTTCGAACACAATTCAGTCTTATTTGTGCTCCCCTGAAGATGAGGTGAAAGTCTTGAAACCGGTAGGGTTATACCGTTACAAAAAGTGGAATAAACAGTGTTTGATAAAACAAATTACAATCCTAGAAAATATTTGTATTGAAAATACAAATATGAATTAAGAAATTCAGCACTGTCAAAATAACGCCATTATTTGAAGAAAGTTAATAGAGTGTATTTTTGTACAACTTTTTATTCAGAAATAAAACAATTTATTTAATACTTAATTTTTCTCCCGTGTTCAATATAACGAAATATTCTTTATGGTCCCGTGAATTTCATTACAATAGGATTTATCCTGAATCCTCGATGAGAATCTCCGTGGCCTAGTTGGTAAGACACCGGCCCTCCAACATGGGATTAGTGGATATATCTACCCTCCAACATGGGATTAGTGGATATATCTACCCTCCAGCATGGGATTAGTGGATATATCTACCCTCCAACATGGGATTAGTGGATATATCTACCCTCCAACATAGGATTAGTGGATATATCTACCCTCCAACATGGGATTAGTGGATATATCTACTCTCCAACATGGGATTAGTGGATATATCTACCCTCCAACATGGAGAGTACCCAATGTAAAAACCGGTTTCATGCTTTGAACATATTTCTGGTTAGAAGAGATGATTAATCAACCTACCAAGTTATATTGTATAAAATGAAAGTATAAGACAATTAACTATCAGATTTTTTTTCTATTGTATGACACTTACGCTGGTTATGACCTCGGTAGTCTAGTTAGTAAGACACTTGTCTTTCAACTCAGGGATTGCAGGTTCTATTCCCGTTGAAACTAGACTTTTTATAAAATGGATTCCAGTTTGGTTTTCACTTAAAGCCTCCATAACATCTTTCTGGTTGGTTGGAAGAGAATCCCATATGGCAACAAGTCCACCGGGCGGGCCAATCATATGGGAATTTCTCACTAACCAGAAAAATACAAATAATAAGTTTTTTTATCACACTACCATGCTTATGGTTAATAGTCCAGCACGTATAATTTATTTTCACTTGTTTTTTCTTGAACATTTTCTATTCTGTTTATTATTCTCTCTTTTTATATATCAGGTGTACAAATAAGCCGCCGCCGTTTGACAAAAGTTGGCGCCACCAGTAAGTTATGGTTAAAATTGTCAGATGTAAAATGTCATTGTCGTAAGGTTGGACATCTGTCAACAACATAACCTTGAAATATTAGTGAATTTTTATCAGTATAATATATTCTTTTGTGTGCGAAAATGTCAAGTTTTGAGCCGAATAAGCGTCATTTGCGGGAACTTTTGATTTACTTCTTCAATTTGAAGAAATCTGCAGCTGAGGCGCATCGATTGCTTATAGAAGCATATGGTGAGGCTGCCCTAAGTGAGAGAAGTTGTCGTGAGTGGTTTCAAAAGTTTAAGAAAGGTGAATTTGACATCGAAGACAAAGGACGTATCGGAAGGCCTAAAGTGTACGAAGACGCGGAATTGGTAGTATTATTGGATCAAGATTCATGCCAAACGCAAGAACTTGTACTTACATTAGGAGTGACTCAACAAGCAATTTCACATCGGTTGAAATCATTGGAAATGATTCCAAAACAAGGAAATTGGATTCCATATGAACTGACACCGAGAAACGTTGAACGCCGATTTTCCACATGTGAAATGCTGCTTGCCAGGCATAAACGAAAGGGTTTTCTGCACCGTATAGTCACTGGTAATGAAAAATGGATCCACTATGATAATCCAAAAAGGAAGAAATCATGGGGACCCCCATGCCATGATTCAACATCTACGGCTAAGCCAAATTTGTACACCTAATATAATAAACCAAAAAGATGTTCAAGGTCTGTGTGAAACAAGAACTCAGATATCCTTTTTTGTGTACCATTGGTAATCGAATCTAAAACCCCTTAGTTGCAAGACTACCATTCTACCTACTAGGCCATGGAGTTCGTCGATAGTGTGATAATGATTGTGGAATTTCGAATTATATTTTTCTTATTTAATGTTTTGGAATATTTACAGCTGCCATAATTTATCATCTTTAAACAGCGCACTAATGAGGGTGATGCCCAATTACTTGGCCACGTACCTGCCCATCCTTGTGGTCATGGTGGCTAATCCCGTTGTGTACTTCATTTTATCCAGAGATGTGGAAGAAGCCGTCTCGATGCCTTTTTGTCAGGTATTTCATATAATTGATTCCTTCAGTGCCTTGTGCTACTTGTTAGCATGTTAAAAGTATTGAGACCTCACGGATCACACTCCGTACAGGTGCTGGACTGGTTTAATTTTAAATGTTCAGTAATTGTCTAACACAAATATCTATAATGGTAGTAATTTGGTATATAATGATAGTGTATTTGGTATATAATGAGTGTATTTAGTATATAATGGTAGTGTATTTGACTCTGTTGATATAGTGTTAGATAAGTCTTTAACAGAATATACATATAGCGTCACGCTGTTTCTCTGCCAGGATAGGCAGAGAGGAGAGAGCGCCAGACTTTCCTATAGCGATACACATCTTTCGTCTCTTCTCCATCCGTACATCTCATACAATTTTGCTGACTTTTTACATATATATTTTTACATTTCTCTCCCAGGATAGGCAGAGAGGAGAGAGCGTCAGACTTTCCTATTGCGACACACATCTTTCGTCGTTGATATAGTGTTAGATAAGTTTTTAACAGAACATACATATAACATCACGCTGACACGCTTTGTCTCTTCTCCATCCGCACATCTCGTACAATTATGCTGACTTTTTACATTTCTATTTTTACATTAGCTGCCAGGATAGGCAGAGAGGAGAGAGCGTCATACTTTTCTATTGTGACACACGTCTTTCGTCTCTTCTCCATCTGTACATGTCATGCAATTTTGCTGACTTTTTACATTTCTCTGCCAGAATAGGCGGAGAAATGAGAGCACCAGACTTTCCTATTGTAACACACATCTTTCGTTTCTTCTCCATCCATACATCTCATACAGTTTTGCTGACTTTTTACTCAACACTTCATTCCGAATTCAGTCACACATTGTCACCCCATGTAATTCTTCTCAGTTCACACATTTCTACAGCATTTTTTTGGCTCATTTCCACTCCCTATGTTTCACTTCCATACATCAGAGCTGGTACTATACTAAAGAAAATGTAGCATGCTCCCTGTGACGTTTCACAAATTTGCCCCAATACAACCTTGTAACGACGTTTAGTAATTTTAATTATTTTATCAACTTTAATATAAGCCTCGATTCTAATAAATAGCAAGTTATTTAGGTAAATACATTACATAAAACTAACAATAATGACAAATTAATACATCTTGTTACAAATTAGTAAAAATATATCAGTTTGTTAAAATCAAATAGTATTTGGCAACGTTAGTCAAAAGTCGCTAAGTTAGTTTGCATTGGCTAGAAATGGAGTATTCGATATTTGGATTTTCGATTTTTTTTATACATAAAATTAAATGTTCGTAATTAGTATTAAATCATAGTGGATCTTGGCATATTTAAAGATAGATACAAATCATACAATACATTAGAAAGTCAGTATAATGAAAATTAGGAATTAAAACGTCAGTTTAGAGAAAAACAATTTTTCCATTTATAAAAAAACTATTCAATTTGCAAAAAAAACGATTTTACCCCATCCCTTTGAAACACGACATTTCAAACGTCACAGGGACCATGCTATGTTTTCTTGAGTATAGACTACTGTTGAAGACTATCATCTTAGCAGATTTTGATACTGTCGAATAGAACAAACTTGAAAATTATCTTTGATTATTTTTATTTGTTTTTTTTTCTTATGCTGTATCTTTTGAGAAAGACAACTTTTGTTGCCTAGTTGGTAAGGCACCCAATTATTCAACCCAGGAATTACAGTTTCGATTCCCGTTTAAACCCAATTTATTTTTAAATAGGTTCCAATCTGCTTTTCACTCACCATCTCTATAACATCTTTCTGATTGGCTGTAAGAGATACCATTATATCTCTATGATTCACATACTATCTCTATTGTGTAATATCTTTAACTGTCTCGCCGCCCCTTTTAACTTGCCAAAAATTTTCAATGTCTTTTCGATCATGGACTTGCGCTACGCTCAGAGATTGTTTATAGGCTTTCCCAGTTCACCGCTCTTCTTTTTTTACATCATCCTTTAGGCTAAGGCCACACCAAAGTTCTTCGCTAGGTGCTACGTGACTAATAGACTTGGTGACTTCATGCATGGCCACACCAAAGTGCTTCGCACAAATTCATTTGACATTTGGGGGCGGTTGAGTCAACAAACGATGCCACTCTCAAAACTAACCAATTTCATTACAACTTACCTTATCTTTATTTACTTCCTCTTCTTCTTCTTCCAAAACTTTCTGTAGACTCTCAAGAGTCTTACTGCAGGATTGTCCTCCTGTGATGCTGAGCTCCAGCTATCTCTCCATCGTTTCGGGGATCTCCCTAGTGGACGCTGTCCATCCGGCACCCCATGCAGAGCTATGTATGGAATTCTTGTGGAATTCATTCTCTGTACATGTTGGTACCAGTATCGTCGACGCTGTCGTCCCCATCTGACCACATCTTGGACCTCACAGACCTCTCGGATTGTGGTGTTCCTTACACGATCACGCAAAGTCTTACTTCCTGTGCAACTTAATTCCAAAGTGATTTTATTACAGGTAAATTTTTGTATAATTTGCTCGATGTGTATAAAAGGGAACCTTTGTGGAAACAAAGGTTCCCTTTTATACACAGCTGTTATTAAAACTTTCGCCATCTTGTAAAATCACTTGGTGACACAATAAAATTAACCAACACGTCTGTTCACTAGGAGACTCACTAGGTGACTAATCGTCATGTAGCGTGGTGCAAAGCGTGCAGTGTGGCCATTGCGATAGTATGCGGTGCGTTGGTTCGCTAGGATATGTCGCCTAGCTCGCAGCGTAGCTCTAAACACAAAGTGAGGCTCCTACCTGTGTGGCCGAGGCCTTACTGTCCATACAGTTAGACTCTGGAACCAGTTACAAACCAATGTTAGACTCTCTCCATCCTTGGCAAGCTTTAAGAAGCAATTGAAAAAACACTTAATTTCTAGTCAGTAATATAACATTTTTCTTTTCTCTCCACCATCCTTTTATGGATGATATTTCACTTTTTCTTTTACTACGAGTATATTGTTCATAAATTTTATCAAGATAAATAATCATTTAAATATTTTTTGTGACCATATAACTTCTTTTATTTACTTTTGTCTGGTTGGTTGGAATAGATTGCCGTCTGGTAATCAGCCCACGAGATTGTTTTTACAATAAAGTGTTAAATAAATAAGAGATTGTTGCATGGCAATAAACCGGCCAGGTAGTACTGTATACAACGAAAGTGTTATACAATACAACACCTCAAAGAGCCTTAAATGAGTGATTGGGGAAAAAAATTTTTTTTTTTTTTTTTTATCCACTTTGCACGGATTTCTCCTGTTACACAAAGAGGGTTTGCTTCTAGCGTTAGCTTATTCGTTAGGAATAATATCAGCCAGGATTCTTCTCATACTGCTAGACGGTACCGAGAATATATCAACCGTGTCATTCAGTTGGTTCAATATCCCTATACCACGCGTGACTGAGTGTTTAGCCATGATATTCGTCCTGTAAGTTGGTATGTAGAACAGAGGGTGATTCCTTGCACGGATATATTTATTGGGTACATATAAACTTAGATCTTCTAGAATCGCGGGACAGTTAAAGAAACCTTGGAAAACCTTTATTAGGAATATCGCAATGGATTCTTGCCTTCTTGTTTCAAGGCTTCTATAGTTACACACCGTGAGAAGTTCGGCATGGTGAGCATATTTTGGGTAATCGCCCTTTGTTCTCTACCATAGATATCTGAGGAATTTTTTTTGTATTTGTTCTATATTGTTTTTATATTTGAGCTGGTGAGGAGCCCAAACCGTAGATGCATATTCTAATTTGGTTCTAATTAGATAATTATATAAGTTTCGGAGGATATCGGTGCTGTTAAATTTTCTTGATATTCTCATTACAAAACCGAGTAGTTTGTAACAGTCCGATATCAAACGTGAGACATGGTTAACGAACGTGAGTCCGACATCGAAGGTTACGCCCAAATCCTTGAATTCAGAAACTCTGTTTAGTGCCACTCCCTGTATAGTATACTGATGGTGGATTGGTGAAAACGATCGACTATAAGATACGTTTACACATTTATTAATGTTGAACAGAAGATGATTTTGCTCACACCAGGAGACTAGGGAGTCTAGGTCCTGTTGTAACTGTGCACAGTCGTGAGGTGAATTGATCTTTTTGAATATTTTCAAGTCGTCAGCGAACAATAAACATGTCTAGTGACTTATGGAATTTTGAATGTCGTCTATTAATATGAGGAATAGTAGGGGACCTAAATTGGATCCTTGTGGTATACCAGATCTTGCGATAAATTCCACAGAAGACTTGTTACGGATTGTTACGTATTGAGATCTTTCTTTTAGGTATGATGCAAATAATCCAATTAGATTATCGCTGAAGCCAAGTTTATGCATTTTCTTAAGTAATATATCGTGATCAACTTTGTCGAAAGCTTTCTGAAAGTCTGTATATATTACGTCCGTTTGTGAAAGTTCGTCTAAGTTTGACGCAATCTGTTGTGTGAGAGAGAGAGAGAGAAAGAGAAAAAATTATTATTTTCCAATAAAAAAGTAAGTCTGTCTACCCCAACAGAGACATTGCGTGATGGCATATATCTATGCACTCTTAATGTAATATGTAATAATAATATTGTTTTTCCATTTATATTCCAGATGACCAATAAGGAGAGGAACATACTATACGCTCTAAGACTGAAATTTGCCATGATAAATATATCTTTCTACTTGTGTTGGCTTCCCAACATCATCAATGGTGTTCTCCTGTGGACCTTGTGGTTCCATCTTCCCGTCAAAGTTATCATTGTTGTCTGGTATATTATGGTGAGAGCATTCTTCTTCAATGTAAAAAAAAAAACTAAATTTTTTTTATTTCGCGGGTTGTTTGTTTTTTTTTTATTATAATGCATTTTGACACATTTGCGATTTTTTTCGTTTTAAATATTTATTTTTTGAGGTTTTACTCCATTTGCGTTTGAGGCAGTCCCAAGAAAACGATCAGAATTGTAGGTAAAAAAACTCCTGGATTTTGCACAATGATAATGCACCGACTCACACTTCACTAGTAACATTTGGTAGTGTTTACACAATTTTGCATGAACATTTGGTCATGAAAAAGCTTTTTTCGAAATGGGTGTCGCGTTTGCTCACAATGGAACAGAAACAACAACGCATCGATGATTCAGAGTGCTGTTTGGCACTGTTTACGCGAAATAAACGGGAGTTTTTGCGTCGGTATGTGACAATGGATGAAACTTGGATCCACCACTATACTCCGGAATCAAATCGGCAGTCAGCTGAGTGGAGAGCAGCCGGTGAAAGTCATCCGAAGCGACCAAAAACTCAACAGTCGGCCGGGAAGGTTAGGGCCTCCGTATTTTGGGATGCCCATGGTATAATATTCATCGATCACCTTGAAAAGGGAAAAACCATCAATAGCGAATATTACACAGCGTTATTGGAGCATTTGAAGGCAGAAATTGCAAAAAAACGGCCCCATATATGAAGAAGAAAAAAGTTCTCTTTCATCAGAACAATGCACCGTGTCACAAGTCGATGGTAACGATGGCCAAATTGCACGAGTTGAACTTCGAATTGCTTCCGCACTCTCCGTATTCTCCAGATTTGGCCCCCAGCGACTATTGGCTGTACGCAGACCTCAAAAAGATGCTCCAGGGAAAGAGATTTGGCTCCAATGAAGAAGTGATTGCCGAAACTAACGGCTATTTTGAAACCAAAGATAAATCGTTCTACACGGCTGGCATAGAAAAGATAGGAAAGCGTTGGAATGAATGTATCGCTCTTGAAGGAGACTATGTTGAATAAAGAAGAATTTTGGCAAACAAATGTTGTAGTAGTTTGTCCCGGGACTTAATGATCATACCTACAATATTTGTGTACAAATATTTTAGTTTTGAAAATAAAACGCTAATTATATATTTTTACGACATTTATTGTATTGGGTGTACAAATAAGTCACCGCCGTTTGACAAAAGTTGGCGCCACCAGTAAGTTATGGTTAAAATTGTCAGATGTAAAATGTCATTATCGTAAGGTTGGACATCTGTCAACAACATGACCTTGAAATATTAGTGAATTTTTATCAGTATAACATATTTTTTTGTGTTCGAAAATGTCAAGTTTTGAGCCGAATAAGCGTCATTTGCGGGAACTTTTGATTTACTTCTTCAATTTGAAGAAATCTGCAGCTGAGGCGCATCGATTGCTTGTAGAAGCATATGGTGAGGCTGCCTTAAGTGAGAGAAGTTGTCGTGAGTGGTTTCAAAAGTTTAAGAACGGTGAATTTGACATCGAAGACAAAGAACGTAGCGGAAGGCCGAAAGTGTACGAAGACGCGGAATTGGAAGTATTATTGGATCAAGATTCGTGCCAAACGCAAGAAGAACTTGCACTTACATTAGGAGTGACTCAACAAGCAATTTCACATAGGTTGAAATCATTGGGAATGATTCAAAAACAAGGAAATTGGGTTCCATATGAACTGACACCGAGAAACGTTGAACGCCGATTTTCCACATGTGAAATGCTGCTTGCCAGGCATAAACGAAAGGGTTTTCTGCACCGTATAGTCACTGGTGATGAAAAATGGATCCACTATGATAATCCAAAAAGGAAGAAATCATGGGGAACCCCTGGCCATGCTTCAACATCTACAGCTAAGCCAAATATTCATGGAAAAAAACTCTTGTGTATTTGGTGGGATCAGCTTGGTGTCGTGTATTATGAGTTGCTCAAACCGAACGAAACCATTGCTGGGGCTGTCTACCGAGCACAATTGATGAGATTGAGTCGAGCACTCGAGGAAAAGCGCGCCCACTGCTACTCCAGACACGACAAAATTATTCTCCTGCATGATAATGCTCGTCCACATGTTGCGGCGCCGGTCAAAACCTTTTTGGAAACAATCAATTGGGAAGTTTTACCCCACCCGCTGTATTCACCAGACATTGCTCCTTCTGATTTTCACTTGTTTCGATCGATGACGCATGACCTGTCTGAGCAGCACTTCACATCATATGAAGATACCAAAAGTTGGGTCGATTCGTGGATAGCCTCAAAAGATGAAGCATTCTTCCGACGCTGTATCCGTATGCTGCCAGAAAGATGGGAAAAGGTAGTGGCAAGCGATGGGCAATACTTCGAATAAAACATGAGGTTCCGTTCTTTCACAATAAATGCCCAATTTTTGATAAAAAACGGCGGAAACTTATTTGTGGGATGAATGAAGTTTAGATCAATGACGGGAGTTCTATGTGATACGAAAATGCCAGTAACGTTAAAAGGAAAAGTATACCAAACGATTGTCAGACCCGCACTCCTCTATGGCTCCGAATGCTGGACGATGTATAACTCTTACTCTAGACAACTAATAACTGCTGAAATGCGCATGCTAATATTGTCAGCTGGTGTGTCCCTAAGAGACAAAATAAAAAGCTCACGCATTCGTCGAAGCCTAGGTGTTATAGACATCAACAGCAAGATAGAGGAGAGGCGATTGAGATGGTATGGGCACGTTGGACGCAGAGCACCCGATCACATTGTGAACCAGGCAATCTCCATGGATCTTCCTCGAATAACAACCAGAGGAAGACCAAAAAATTCATGGGTGGTGCAAATGGATAACCTGATGCAGAGGCACGGCCTGGGGGACGTAGTCCGGGACAGAAGAGCATACAACCTGAGGACGAGGAGAGCTAACCCCAACAGTATTCGCAGACAGTGAGTTGGGATGGAGCCAGGGAGAAGAAAGACTTTTTGATAAAAATTTAAATTCTCATTTTTTTTTTTATAAAACCTCATATATAACTTTAACATTTTTACATATTTTTTAGTTATGCAGGTAGCTGTTAATTATTATGTAACTGATCATGGCTAATTTCACAAATCTATATCTGTAACCTTTTAATTTATTTCCTACATTTATTACAATTACTTACCACCCTCTACATTTATAAACTAATTACTTACCACCCTCTATTCAAAAAGTGGTAACCTGTAAAGTAAGAAATAATTTCTATGTTATAAACGGAACTTACCTCCTGAAAATCTGATTTAAAGAAAAACTACGAACAAATAAAGTTACAAGCAAAAAAAATATTCATTTAAGGGTGTTTGTATCGGACGTATGCGTCACCCGGAACATATATCATATTTGTTTTCTGGTATATGTTTAATGTGTATAGATTCTTGTTTATAATTTGTATGTAAATATTTATGTTTATTTGGGTCCGCACTGCATCGCGACCGCAGCGGAAATGAGACTTATGGACGGTCGCAACGAGACTATATCGCTGGCCGGCCGGCCTCTGCTTGCGCCAAACTCTCGAAAATTGTGGTATTTTGCCAAGTGTGTGCGCGCATGCAGCGGCGGAAAATGGCGCTTGCGATGAGCGATTGGCCGTTCATAAGAAGGGTCCTTTTCAAAATAAATCATTATTCTCAGTTCACCCTGCCTACTGTGTTTTTACTTGAGACCAGCTACTACCTGCAAGAAAAGAATTTCTACCCTGCAACTTTCACCACTCAACGCCTTTGAAATGACTCCACTCTACGCCTTTGGAATTGACATCACTCTACACCTTTGGAATTGACTCCACTCTATGCCTTTGGAATTGGCCTCACTCTACGCCTTTGGAATTGACTCCACTCTATGCCTTTGGAATTGACTCCACTCTACGCCTTTGGAATTGACCTCGCTCTACGCCTTTGGAATTGACTCCGCTCTATGCCTTTGGAATTGACTCCACTCTACGCCTTTGGAATTGACCTCACTCTACGCCTTTGGAATTGACTCCGCTCTGTGCCTTTGGAATTGACTCCACTCTACGCCTTTGGAATTGACCTCACTCTACGCCTTTGGAATTGACTCCGCTCTATGCCTTTGGAATTGACTCCACTCTACGCCTTTGGAATTGACCTCACTCTACGCCTTTGGAATTGACTCCGCTCTGTGCCTTTGGAATTGACTCCACTCTACGCCTTTGGAATTGACCTCACTCTACGCCTTTGGAATTGACTCCACTCTATGCCTTTGGAATTGACTCCACTCTACGCCTTTGGAATTGACTCCACTCTACGCCTTTGGAATTGACCTCACTCTACGCCTTTGGAATTGACTCCACTCTATGCCTTTGGAATTGACTCCACTCTACGCCTTTGGAATTGACCTCACTCTACGCTTTTGGAATTGACTCCACTCTATGCCTTTGGAATTGACTCCACTCTACACCTTTGGAATTGACCTCACTCTACGCCTTTGGAATTGACTCCGCTCTATGCCTTTGGAATTGACTCCACTCTACGCCTTTGGAATTGACCTCACTCTACGCCTTTGGAATTGACTCCACTCTATGCCTTTGGAATTGACTCCACTCTACGCCTTTGGAATTGACCTCACTCTACGCCTTTGGAATTGACTCCGCTCTATGCCTTTGGAATTGACTCCACTCTACGCCTTTGAAATTGACCGGACCCGAATTCTCGGAATATCGAGCAGCAGCCATCGCCTTATTGTTCCAGTTCTTTGTACCAGTGGCGTACAGTGTTCATTCTAAGAAGTCTCAAAAGCTCTTTGTAAGCTCACTGAATGTAAAAGGTGTTGGTGTTTTTTAAATAAACACCTTCTTGTCTGAAAAGCTTCAGTGGGAGTTTTGTAAATCTCTAGTTACTTAACTGATTTGCCCAAAAATGATTTTTAAAGTTAATGGTTAGAATCCTGTGACGGAACTAATTGGTTAGAATCCTGTGACGGAATGAATTGGTTAGAATCCTGTGACGGAATGAATTGGTTAGAATCCTGTGACGGAATGAATTGGTTAGAATCCTGTGACGGAATGAATTGGCTAGAATCCTGTGACGGAATGAATTGGTTACAATCCTGTGACGGAATGAATTGGTTAGAATCCTGTGACGGAATGAATTGGTTAGAATCCTGTGACGGAATGAATTGGTTAGAATCCTGTGATGGAAGGAATTGGTTAGAATCCTGTGACGGAATGAATTGGCTAGAATCCTGTGACGGAATGAATTGGTTAGAATCCTGTGACGGAATGAATTGGTTAGAATCCTGTGACGGAATGAATTGGATAGAATCCTGTGACGGAATGAATTGGTTAGAATCCTGTGACGCAATGAATTGGTTAGAATCCTGTGACGCAATTAATTGATTAGAATCCTGTGACGCAATGAATTGGTTAGAATCCTGTGACGCAATTAATTGATTAGAATCCTGTGACGCAATGAATTGGTTAGAATCCTGTGACGGAATGAATTGGTTAGAATCCTGTGACGGAATGAATTGGAATTTTCCTATTTTTATTTATATTTCAAGAGATAAAATATATTTTTCAGGCTGTGATGAACCCATTGCAGGCTTTACTGAACAGCATCGTTTATAGAAGGTGGACTAAAGGCGCTCAAAAAATCAAATTAAATTTCCTGCCGAAATGGATCACTTGCAATAAGGAGCTGGAACCTGAGAAAACTCCCCTTTTAAGCGCAAGACTTCCATCCAGACTGCATCTCACTGAGAACCCTCTCAATAGCATCAATGGATCTTCCATATGATACATGACACTTCTTAAATATGTATATATATATATATAATATATTTTTAAGTCTATACGTATGTCATCAAATTAATTTGGTGTTGATGATATTTTCAAGTCTCAAATATTTTAATATATTTTTTATCAATTGAACATTTTGAGGGGCTGGATGCGCGAGAATGGATAGTTAAAAAAAATTTACGTGTGCCCCGTTATTAATATGCAATTATACATTAGGGACATACTCTTTGGAGAGGCTTTGTACACTTAAGGGTGTATTCTACTCTAGAGGCGTGAATTTCGGGCGTTTTTTTCAGACTAAATAAAAAAAAAACAAAAATTTTTTTTCCTATACATTTTTTTACAGTTTGTTTATTGATGATTTGAGAATGTACAGAAAAAATTTTGAAAAATAAATGAAAATTCAAGATGTTATCAACTGTTATATCTTGTCAAAAAAAAAAAAGGGGGGTGAGCTGGTTGGCATGATTGGAACCCTTTCGTAAATCTGAAACAAAAATCATACACAGTTTCTTAATAAGAAATAATGTCATTATAGTTGGTACCAAAGAGAATAAAATATCGTAAAATGGCAGCTGTCTGTTTTGAATTTTCCAAGGTAGGGACTTTCCTTTCGAACGTAAGATATAAAAACATTTATCGAAGTTTTATACCAAATTTGAAGGCAATCATTTGGATAAAACTTGAGATTTTATGTCGACCAGGTCGAAAAAAGTAGTTTAGAGAAAAACGCCTTTAAAGTTTTGAGATTATTGTCTGAGTCGTACCGGTGCGGCGTAATTGCTGCCTCATTTATAGCTATAACTTCGTAAATATTAATCATTTTAAAATTTCCTTTTGAGAACATATTCTTAAAGGTCTAAACTTTAAGAATATGCAAAAAAAATCTAATTTCTAGAGTAGAATACCTCCTTAAGTTGGAAACAGAACTGGGATATTTAAAATGTCTAACCCTGATGCATGGGAAATACTTCTAGACTGTCATAAGGCTTTCAAGGAACTTCTTAATTGACACTTTTAAGATATGCTACATGCTAACAAAAACACTAGCAGAAATAAATTTGTTTTAGCAATATACGTAAGAAAACTATAAGTCCATGATCATAATTGTACCATACGGTAACGTGCTGGTCTTCTGTTCGGAAGGTCGCCACCACTCTTAAATAACACGAAGGTTGTTTTAGCATAGTTTTAGGAGATATAAGTATACCTGTGACTTAAATCAGAGGTCGGCAAACTTTTTTCGCTAAGGGCCAGATCGTAAACATTTTCGCTAAGGGCCAGATCGTAAACATTTTCGCTAAGGGCCAGATCGTAAACATTTTAGGCCCTGCGGCCCAGGAAGCAAACTCGAGGATATTTATATAGGCAATTCTACTTATGTAGCAAAAAAAAAAAGGTTTTACTTTTTTTACTAGGCGGTGTTAATATTTGTAGACATTTTGCTGACACACTTACGAAAAAACTAATGAAACATTTACATTTATTAACCCTTCCCTTACGGTGATAAAAATAATACACGTGTTACGGTGTTGGGTAGTGAGTACGCAATAAAAAATTTGCGATTTTAAATCGGAAAAATAAGAACATTCATAGATAATCCCCTTAATTAATTATAATTGAAGTTAAAAATTATAATAATTGAGATTTATTTGCTGAAAACATTAAAAAACCATCTGAAAACATTAAAAAACGCTCACGGAACGGGCGTACGTCTAACCTATTTGCAAGCCTAGAGGCAACTAGTGGCGCGGAACGTCAGTCGCATACCCCGGCGCATACGCCTTTGCTTGCGACTTTGAGACAATTCAGGTTCTCGCAATTCAGTCTAGTATGCAAGAGTGAGATGCGAATATAGTGTCGCGCTTCCCGCATACTATTCACCTATCGTCAAGACGAGGCACTCGCAGCGTTTAAATGCGAATTTGTTTTCGATCTTTACAAAACACCTACGATGTAGTCGATAAATTCTGATTATTATTAATATTATTTTTTAAATCAATGCGTAAATATATTATGGAGGAATACCTAAAATCTTAACCTTGTATTTATTATATTTATAGAGATATTGATGGTTATTAGAAGCAACGTGTAGAAGATACCCAACACAGGGAAGGAAAGGTTAATTAAGATATTATAGAAACAGGAGAAATTTTCGTTTTATTGAACAAAAAATGTAACATAACAATAAAAAGCTCTACTAATGTGATGAATGTAATTGCTTTTTCTAAGATAACATTTCATCAGACTGGGGTTCGAAATTAGTATGAGTATTTAGCAGATGACCATTTACAATCAAAATTGATTGCAGATGGTCATCTACTAATGCTGACCTGTATTGCGAGTTTACGTACTTCATTTTTGAACATTTACATCTTTTTTGTGATTACGAATATTTTCTTAAAATACATTTTTTGTTCAAAACAAAATAATTTTATTTAATTAAAGTTTTATAATAAACTTTAACTAACTATGTACTAAATAAAACAATATTATACATATACAATTTAACTTAACCAATTTAACACAACAAACACATAAAAATGATTAAAAATTACATTGGTTATTATTAGCCCGCGGGCCGGATTAAAATAGGCATCGGGTCGGATTTCGCCCACGGGCCGTAGTTTGCCGACCCCTGACTTAAATCATAATATATTTTTTTGGAAATGAATACATTTAAATAAGCTTTTTTGAGATAACCTTGCTTAAAAAAATCACTAAGAATTGGCAAAACCATTTAAAGACCTTTTGCACTCAAAAGCGGCAAAGTGACTTAATATGATTTTATCACAAAATACTCCGACGCCAGCCTTAGTAGTGATTAGTAGATATTACAGTCAGTTTGACACTAACTTCCGTAACAGATTTGTGGTGTATCATTTTTTTTATTCGTGATTTAAAAAAAATATATACAGGGTGTCCCAAAGGGCAACGTCAAGCCGGTATCGAGGAAGAGGCCAGCTTATGACGGTTCAGAATTTAAAAAAAATTCTTGAAAAAGCCTTATACTTTTCGAGTTATAGACATTTCTTTGAAAATTGTGAAAGTAGCTACCCTGAGCCGAATGTTTGTATACTGTGACTTCAAATTGCTATATTTTATGATTTTAATGGTTGTATCGCAATCCTAGATAGCCCTGCTATTAGTCGGAGTCAGATATAAAACAAAAAAAAATGTTTTTGTCCGATCATAAAAAATAATATTTTTTATCAGCCAACTTTAACTCATCATACTGTAAAAATAATGTACTACGCTAACCTGACAAGTTACATCAAAAGTTGGCCTGTTTAATCAGAATTTCAAAATGGTACAATACATATCTACTACTTCTTTAAAAATAATTTTAAAACATTAATATCTGTAATAAAAGATCGAATTCAAAAAAATTGAGCAAGACAAACGGTACTGCGCTTGCACGAGTTAGAGTAATACAGCTAGTGTCGCCATTTTTGATATGTAATATCTAGTTACTGTCAAAAATTGTGTTTTACTCTTACTCGTTCATGCGCAGTATTGTTTGTCTCGCTCAATTTTTTTTAATTCGATCTTTAATTACAGATATTAATGTTTTAAAATTATTTTTAAAGAAGTAGTAGTTATGTATTGTACCATTTTGAAATCCTAATTAAACAGGCCAACTTTTGATGTAACTTGTCAGGTTAGCGTAGTACATTATTTTTACAGTATGATGAGTTAAAGTTGGCTGATAAAAAATATTATTTTTTATGATCGTAAAAAAACATTTTTTTTTTCCAACGTGCATATTTTTTTTTGTTTTATATCTGACTCCGACTAATAGCAGGGCTATCTAAGATTGCGATACAACCATTAAAATCATAAAATATAGCAATTTGAAGTCACAGTATACAAACATTCGGCTCAGGGTAGCTACTTTCACAATTTTCGAAGAAATGCCTATAACTCGAAAAGTATAAGGCTTTTTCAAGAACTTTTTTTTAATTCTGAACCGTCATAAGCTAGCCTCTTCCTCGATACCGGCTTGACGTTGCCCTTTGTGACACCCTGTATATATTTATTTACTTATTAAAAAATTAAGCAATTTTTTTTATCAATATTGCTTTAAGTAATTGGTATCACTTATAAAAAAAAACTTGGACTGCAAAGGGTTCAAGACAGCCAGAAGGTTTTCAAAAGGTGCTAGAACGAAATCTAGCAGCTTTTGGAAACCTTCTGGCTGTCGCTTTTCTCTATTTGAGGGCATCCAGCTCCTTTGGAATAAAACATAAAAATTGAAGATAAATTGAATTCAGTGTTGTTATAAAAGGTGCTACAAGTGTCGCTAATTAGCTGTCAGGTAGCGCCGTTACTACTTTATACTCGGATTTTTAAATATGCTACTTTAGATTGAAAACTACTTTTTTTTAAGTAACTTTAACAGCACTGACTTAATTGAGAATTTCTCATTCAAGAAGATTTTATAAATTAATAATTATATAATAAGTGAATTGAATTAAATATTTAGTCTAGTCACATACATTTGAATATTTTTTCAATTTGGCATATGTTATATTAAATTTTTCTATTGTTGTGTATTACTGTATCAAATCTTGTTTTAATTATATTAGTAGTGTATTATAAAGTTCCTGTATTTTTTGAGTAGTGAACTTGTAATCAAATTAGAGAAAAACACTAGGATTTTTATTAAATTATAAAGTTTTAATAATTATTTATGACACTCTCCCATCAATCAATCATTGGGCAGACTAAAAATTCCTCTTTTATAAAAATCATTTTGTTTTGAGGTAAAAAAGTTTTCGGGAGTTATTTTAACATAAGAGTTTTATTTTAAAAAAAAAAAAAGTTTCCGAAAACTGGAACTGATTTTATTCAGATGACGCAGTGTCTGGTGGGTATACTGCCGTCATAAGCAAAAACTCAGCTAACGGGAAAAAATCAGAAATTTAACTTAAGTATGAGGCAATATTCCACATCAAATTCTGAACCATGATCCTTAAAAAAAAATACATAAAACCATTTATTTACACAAAAATCGACATGTCTTTTTTAATTTTACAAAATACTTAGTTTTTCTAAGCAAAAAAAACAATAAAATGTGATTCATAAGCAAAAAGACGACAAGTTCCTATGCATTTGCTGCGTTCCTTAACTTTAAGTGATCGAGTTGTTTGCAATAAAGGTAACAGTTTCACCAGGTTTTAATGTCTTCCAAACGTTCCTTCAACCCATCTAACGCAGAGTAATTATTTTTACATAGTCATAGAACGATGTACGAGGCATATCCAGAAAGTAAATGTACTGAATTTTTGTAGGTTACAATTTTTTTTATTTAAACAAAAAAATTACGTGGTTACCGTAGTACATATGTAAGCTATTTTTCAACGTAGTCGCCATTCCTCTCAATGGAGGTGGTGAAGCGGGGTATCAACTTTTTGATGCCTTCCTCGAAGTAGTTTCCCGCCAACCCCTCCGTCCACTTCTCCACCTCCTCCTTTACCTCCTCGTCGGTTGAAAACCTTTTTCCACGAATGTGCAGCTTCAGGGAGGTAAAGAGATAGTAATCTGAAGGTGCTAGGTCAGGGGAATGCGCGGGATGGTTCAGGACATCCCATTTAAACGAGGTGAGCAGTTCCTTCGTGGCGTTGGCCGTGTGTGGTCTGGCATTGTCGTGCAACAGGCAGACTCCCTTTGTCAGCATGCCTCTCCTCTTGTTCTGAATCGCCCTCCGCAATTTTTTAGGGTCTCACAGTATCTTGCAGAGTTGATGGTCTCCCCTTGAGGCATATATTCAATTAAAATTATGCCTTGACAGTCCCAAAACACGGATGCCATGATTTTCTTGGCTGAAATTGTGGTTTTGAACTTTTTGGCGGAGGGTGAAGAGGTGTGACGTGACCGTTTTTAAACTCGCGACACCACTTGTACACACTCATACGATTCATAGCTTTATCACCATATGCAGTTTTCACCTTATTATAAACCTCAACCGGAGGTTTTCCCTTCCAAACGAGATAACGGATGACGCCGCGTATTTCGCACTTGGCGGGAGATTGGATTGACATTTTTCACGAAACGTGTTGTCGCGTCGACACTTCTCAACGTACTGACCTCGAACCGTTCTCGTTGCGGAGGGGAAGGGTCAGGCTACACGGAAGTGTAGCCAACATGTCGAAAATAAAATCCATCCGGTCGTGAGAGCCTCAGTACACTTACTTTCTGGATACGCATAGTACATAAAATGTATACACATCCAGTCACAACTGGCCAAGATACGCACTCGACAAAAAACACGGAACTTTGTGATACATGTAATAATTTTCTTTCAAAATTTATTCTTCATAATTTAACTTTATTTTATACTTCGTACTTACTTCTTATTATGAATTACTTATTTTAAAATTGCTCACTTAAATATATGTTAATAATATAATTTTTATAATTTCAAATAATGTATACCTGATGCGTCTTTTTTTCTCAATTCTACTGAGATGGGACACGTTCCAATGATGTCATTTGTGGAAGCCGTTTTGTGGAAACTAGTTTTTAAGATTTGATATTTGGCGGTGGTAAGCAGGCGGCGTCTGGTCTCGAGGTGCGTTGATGCGCTGAACCGGAGAAATAATTCGCATTATAATTAAATGATATATTCGCAAACATGAATTCCAAAAATGTTAAATATTTGTATAGATTAAATATGTTTAAGAATACTGACAAATAGTACGAGTATTTTTATTTAAGTGAAAATTCAAAAAATATTTAAAAAATACTCCCTTCAAATTGACCGGCCAAGTTTGCCAATTCAGACTGGAGCGATCTCCAATACGCACCGGACGGAAACGCAGATTCATATAGGGCAGACAGAGACATACAGTAAACCGTGAGACAGCGATAGTTCTTAAGGAATTCATACAGAATTCATACATATTCGCTCAGCCTCTCGAGGTGCGTTGGTGTTCAGCGCACTAACGCACCTCGAGACCAGCCGCCGCTGGTGGTAAGTATGGTAGAATAAAGATTTATTATTAAAATAAGATATAATTTGTATATATCTACTGTTGAAAGCACAGTTTTATATTATATGTTCAAATTTGGTCATTTTTAAGGTAATAAATAATGAGGTATCATTTACAATATCCTTTTTTACTTAGTAAAAAAGATATTGTAAATGATACCTCATTATTATAATGATTTTATATCCAGAATTATTTTATGTCCAGAACATAATTTCACTGTACTATAGTTCGAAAAATTTAGGATGAGTCCTGTGACAGCTCACAAATTTGCCCCAATACAACCTTATGTAATGTATTTACCTAAATAACTTGCAATTTATTAGAATCGAGGCTTATATTAAAGTTGATAAAATAATTAAAATTACTGAACATCGTTAGAAGGTTGTATTGGGGCAAATTTGTGAGCTGTCACACAACTCATCCTACATTTTCTGAACTATAATTATAAATATTAATTATAAATTGTGAATTATTAACCAAAATAAACATTCTAAGCGCATATTTATGTATGGCTAAGATATTTGTAAAGTTAAAGATCACATTAACTGCTTTTCTAGGCTACAATCCCTCTAAAAAAAATTTTTTTTTCAAAATGTATCGAATGTTGCACTTTGATAAAATTTAAATGATAAATTTTTGGAATTTTTTTAGGGTGATAATATTCTATTTCCTAAAAACCTAAGAATTCCATAAATTGAATATCCACATATTTTTTTTTAAATAAACACATTTCACAATATGTATAAAACATTAGTTATTAATACATGTACAAATGATACAGAAAAATCATTTTCAATATTTATGAACTCCATAGTCTTGATGTGTTATTGAAAAACGTTTAATTTTCATTTCCTTAAATTCACATTTTTGGACATGTCATATCTGTGCTTTAAACATTCAATACATAGACTATTTCACAATAATGATCATGTCTTCATTATTTTTTATTTTTTTTTGACTGATTTACTTTCAGACTGGAGAAGAAAAATTAGATGTAATTAATTATATGATATTGAACAATTATAAAAGAATGACGACCTCCGGGTGGAATACCTTATCGACCCAATTGGTAAGACATTTGTCCTCCACCTGGAGAATTCCCGATGGTACCCGAAAAAAAATAAAAAAGGGGTAGTAATCTGCTTAAAAAAGGAGTACTAGTCTGCTTAAAAAAGGGGTACTAGTCTGCTTAAAAAAGGGGTACTAGTCTGCTTAAAAAAGGAGTACTAGTCTGCTTAAAAAAGGGGTACTAGTCTGCTTAAAAAAGGAGTACTAGTCTGCTTAAAAAAGGAGTACTAGTCTGCTTAACCCTGAGAGCGCTACGAGAAAAAAAAATAATTGTCTATCTAGTGCTGAGATATATTTACGATTCGGACATTCGTGATAAATATTTATTTTAAACAACAAAAAAACAAAAAATATATATATTTACAACATAAATATATTTTAGAATATGTGCCCTTGTATTCTAAATGAAGGATATTCATTTAGAATACAAGGGTAGAACAAATTTCTTCCACTGCTATAGCAGTGCGCCGATCTCTCAGGGTTAAAAAAGGAGTACTAGTCTGCTTAAAAAAGGGGTACTAGTCTGCTTAAAAAAGGGGTACTAGTCTGCTTAAAAAAGGAGTACTAGTCTGCTTAAAAAAGGGGTACTAGTCTGCTTAAAAAAGGGGTACTAGTCTGCTTAAAAAAGGGTACTAGTCTGCTTAAAAAATAAATAAGGGGTACTAGTCTGCTTAAAAAATAAAAAGGGGTACTAATCTGCTTAAAAAGTTCGTCTGGTAACAATACTCATAACCTATACAACTGTTGTTACTTATCTACATGCGGTAGTATTTCCAACATGTAGTAGGATGGCGAACTGTGAGTTACTTGCCTACTCCAGTGGTTTTTACCCGGAAGGCTTAATTATTGGAGCTGAAGACGATACTGTTCAACGTGTCTGTATGATATACTGATATATCGCCTGTTGAGAATCATAGTGGCGAAACTCCAAAAAATCAATTTTCGAGTTAAGACTACCAAATGACACTAAAATGACTCCTTTTTTACGTGCATAAGTGGCGAAAGTATATTTCAACTCCTTGCCACTTCAACTCCATATTTCAACTCCTTGAAGTGGCAAGGAGTTGAAATATACTTTCGCCACTTATGCACGTAAAAAATAAGTCATTTTAGTGCCATTTGGTAGTCTTAACTCGAAAATTGTTTTTTTTTTAGTTTCGCCACTATGATTTTCAACAGGTGATATGTTGAATTGGATTATTAAAAACAATAATGTTATATTAACAATGATGATATTTTTTGAAAAATCAAAAGTGAAATCATATTTTTTATATAATATATATAATAATTATACTCTGTTTATGAGTATAATGCAATAATTATTCATATACAAATTTACAATATGAACAATTTTTTATTTATGATAAATATTTTTCTTGTTTTTTTTACATAAGAGTTTTTCTTATGTTTTTTTTACATAAAAGAGTTTTTCTTATGTTTTTTTTACATAAAAGAGTTTTTCTTATGTTTTTTTTACATAAAAGAGTTTTTCTTATGTTTTTTTTACATAAAAGAGTTTTTCTTATGTTTTTTTTACATAAAAGAGTTTTTCTTATGTTTTTTTTTACATAAATGTATTTTTAGTCCAATTATATGTGTCAATTGGGTGGGCAAAATGTGAAGTTAGCTAATAATTGATAACAGGTTGATGCGAAAGTTATTGCTGTTTTAAAGGTATTTATTTCTTTATTTTTATTTTACATGACAAGTATATATAATATTATATTAGGTGTTAACATAACTTGTGTCCGTTTTTTTTCAAATTTAAAAATGAGCACCAAAAGAAAAACAATAGGTTATACGTCATTCGAAAGAAAATTTTCTGCTCTACAAGATATTGTTTGCTTTTACGTTACATATATTATTTTATTTGATTACAAGCCTTCGAAATGGAATGTCAAGTAGACAAAAGTGAGCATTTTCGACACCTCCTTCTGTTCGCGTTCAATCGAGGGAATAAAGCTGCCAAATCTGCTCGCGATATTTGTGAAGTATACGGTGAAGATGCTATGAATGAAAGGACAGCTCGTCGATGGTTTTTGCATTTCAAAGACGGTAATTTCGACCTGAAAGACATGGGGCGTTCCGGACGACCAGTGGACTTCGATGAGGACCGCTTAAATCATGAAGATCCCCTTCAAACCACCGTAGAATTGGCTGAGCAGATGAATTGTAGTCACATGACTGTATACCGCCATCTTAAATCAATGGGAAAAGTCCAGAGTTCGGCGCTTGGGTTCCACATTTTTTGAGTGAAAACAACAAAAATCAATTGTCGAACGTTGAACGCGAACAGAAGAAGGTGTCGAAAATGCTCACTTTCGTCTACTTGACATTCCATTTTGAAGGTTTGTAATCAAATAAAATAATATATGTAACGTAAAAGCAAACACAATACCTTGTAGAGTAGAAAATTTTCTTTTAAATGACGTATAACCTTTACCATTTGGTTTTACTTTTGGTGCTCATTTTGAAATTTGAAAAAAAATGGACACAACTTATGTTAACACTCAATATATACGAATATGTACAAGACAATAAAAAACAAGTTATTTCAATTGAATACTCTCGTTTATATGTATTTGTAATTATGTGACCCCAGTAAACTAGGCTTTTGCCTGTATCTTGCAAATTGTATAAATAGTTGTCTTTTGTCATAGAGCATATTTTTTATCATTGTTGAAAAGTGACACTCTTTACCTGATCTTACCAGTTTCTTTTCATCTACGTTCAAGTAACATACATAATACTGAAATTGAAAATGGCCAAGAATATAATTAATATCCGATATTGCATGTTTTATGAATTTAGAAAAAATAAAGTGTATCATAGCTTTGTTATTGGAACAGCGTGCAAAATACAACATTCACAGGCATGGCAGGTGAGTTACACCTGTTGTAGTCTTATGTTAAATGATTTTTTTATGCTTTTAACATATCTATTACTGATTGGTAAGCGATGCTTAGCTTATACAGCTACCATTATACCAGCTTATACCAAAAATACCTCTAATAAGAAAATCCTAGAATACCATTAAAATCTATTTACTTTTTGTATGTTATCTGACTTCACTTTTTATCTATCCAATTTGCTTTAAATGTTCTATTTTTGATTGAAACATATATTTTATACTTTATAAGAAATAAATAAAAAAGTATTCCCATATACTCGTATAGGGTCTTTCAAATTGAGCGCTTTTTTTTTATTCATCTGGTTGTTCTTTGACCCAATTGACAAATGCACGATATTTTGCATGATCCAATGGCTTTAGTTCCTGTGTTATTTGAACCTTAATGTGCCTTCAGAGCTAAATCTTTTCTTAAAATACGCCATGTTGTGGATTCACCGACTCCAACTTGTGAACGTATTGACGTTAATTAATTGATTACCATTAATTGTAATGGACATTTCTGGATCTTCAGCAACACTTTCACGAACCAAATCAATATGATCTTGTGAACGACTGCTACGGCTATATATTTCTCTTCTTTTATCTTCGACCGAACCAGTTCCTTGAAATGTTTTAACAATTCGATGATTGATAGTGCTTTCAGATGGACGATTACGCAAACCGTAAATATTTTCTAAAAACATTTTTCACCGAATGCCCATTTTGATAAAATAATTTAACAATTTGAACGCGTTGTTGTATTGTATACGACTCGATTTTTATAAATGTCATACATTACACTTCTCAAGTGTCACAAGACCCAGGCAAGTTCGCGACGCCATCTGTATTTTATCCAAGAATTAAAAAAAGCGCTCAATTTCAAAGGCCCTTTACAACTTATGCCTTTAATGATATGTAATCAATTTGGTATATCATATTCACTTTTCAATGGGTAATACAATTTTGTTTTATTACATTGACCAGTTCTAGTCAATATTACATTGAAATATTGATCAAAATTATTTATTTTATTAACCAATTTATTATCGCAAAACAATTTTGTGAATTATCAATTTATTTTAAAACTAGATTAGATGCCTTTGTGAATGACAATGGCCTTTGCTCTAATTTATGTTTTTAAGTTGTATTTATTAAAATTATTCTCAAATTATATTATTTAAATTGATGGGTCCATTTTTTGTTTTGTATTGTCTGTAACAATACATTTTCCGAACAAGATAGATATATAAATGTTTTTTTTTAATAGTTTTTACTTTTTCAGATAAAAAATATTTTTAGGTTAGTTTATATCTTATTCATACTTAGTGTAGTTTAGTAAAAATGGATATCTTTGATTGAGAGGTTTGAGATTTGATTTGCGGTGGCGACTTTTACTGCTGTGTGGACTTGGGTCATTGCTGATGTGCCCTCATTAATACAGACTGACTACATACCCTAACTGATTTGTTGCCTGCTGCAAATGCAAGTATAGTACTCGGCGGTAAGTAATACACATCGGGCTTAAAAAAGAGACTGTCGCTTTGTAGAGCGTCGTCTCTGTCGCACGGGCTATTAGCACATCGTGCGAAAGAGACGACGTTCTACAAACCGACAGTCTCTTTCTTAAGCCTGATGTGTATTACTTAGCACCTGGTACTATATATCCATTAACCTGTATCTTAATAAATATGAAAGCTCCAAGTATAAGAACCCCAGTTTAAAAATATTAAGAGCAGCGAGACTGTCACATTTGTTAAGTATTTGCAGTGATATTGCTTCTTTTGTGCGACACCTTCTGCACTCTGAATTGTCTGTGATGTTGTGTTGGTGTAGCTGGCAGTGATATGTAAGCTTTCCTGTTACATGTCTTTCCTGAGCTCTTCGTAGATTGACGAGTTCTTCTTGCGTTTGTGAAAACTCCAAGTATAGGAACGCCAGTTTAAAAATGTTAAGAACAGCGAGACTGTCACATTTGTAAAGTATTTGCAGTGATATTGCTTCTTTTGTGCGACACCTTCTGCACTCTGAATTGTCTGTGATGTTGTGTTGGTGTAGCTGGCAGTGATATGTAAGCTTTCCTGTTACATGTCTTTCCTGAGCTTTTCGTAGATTGACGAGTTCTTCTTGCGTTTGTGAAAACTCCAAGTATAGGAACGCCAGTTTAAAAATGTTAAGAACAGCGAGACTGTCACATTTGTAAAGTATTTGCAGTGATATTGCTTCTTTTGTGCGACACCTTCTGCACTCTGAATTGTCTGTGATGTTGTGTTGGTGTAGCTGGCAGTGATATGTAAGCTTTCCTGTTACATGTCTTTCCTGAGCTCTTCGTAGATTGACGAGTTCTTCTTGCGTTTGTGAAAACTCCAAGTATACGAACGCCAGTTTAAAAATGTTAAGAACAGCGAGACTGTCACATTTGTAAAGTATTTGCAGTGATATTGCTTCTTTTGTGCGACACCTTCTGCACTCTGAATTGTCTGTGATGTTGTGTTGGTGTAGCTGGCAGTGATATGTAAGCTTTCCTGTTACATGTCTTTCCTGAGCTCTTCGTAGATTGACGAGTTCTTCTTGCGTTTGTGAAAACTCCAAGTATAGGAACGCCAGTTTAAAAATGTTAAGAACAGCGAGACTGTCACATTTGTAAAGTATTTGCAGTGATATTGCTTCTTTTGTGCGACACCTTCTGCACTCTGAATTGTCTGTGATGTTGTGTTGGTGTAGCTGGCAGTGATATGTAAGCTTTCCTGTTACATGTCTTTCCTGAGCTCTTTGTAGATTGACGAGTTCTTCTTGCGTTTGTGAAAACTCCAAGTATAGGAACGCCAGTTTAAAAATGTTAAGAACAGCGAGACTGTCACATTTGTAAAGTATTTGCAGTGATATTGCTTCTTTTGTGCGACACCTTCTGCACTCTGAATTGTCTGTGATGTTGTGTTGGTGTAGCTGGCAGTGATATGTAAGCTTTCCTGTTACATGTCTTTCCTGAGCTCTTCGTAGATTGACGAGTTCTTCTTGCGTTTGTGAAAACTCCAAGTATAGGAACGCCAGTTTAAAAATGTTAAGAACAGCGAGACTGTCACATTTGTAAAGTATTTGCAGTGATATTGCTTCTTTTGTGCGACACCTTCTGCACTCTGAATTGTCTGTGATGTTGTGTTGGTGTAGCTGGCAGTGATATGTAAGCTTTCCTGTTACATGTCTTTCCTGAGCTCTTCGTAGATTGACGAGTTCTTCTTGCGTTTGTGAAAACTCCAAGTATAGGAACGCCAGTTTAAAAATGTTAAGAACAGCGAGACTGTCACATTTGTAAAGTATTTGCAGTGATATTGCTACTGAATTTCAAACATATTCTATTGTTTTGTATTACACGTTAATTGTATACAGTACAACCTGGCAGGTTTATTGTCATGTGATAATCTCTTCCGACTAACCAGAAAGATGTTTACGTGGTCTTATGTGAAAATTAGACTGAAAAAACTCTTGTGAGAAAATTGTATTTCAACAGGAATGTAACTCGAATTTATAGCTATTGACACTTATCAGCTAAGCTGTCTTTTGTAAATTCAAAAACAAAGTGCTCTTGAAATGTATTCTTTGTAATGCTCGTATAATAAACTACAATCAAATTTCACAAAAAAAAATAATTATAAATTACACGATCACTAAGAAAACAGTTTGAATTTGTGTGGCACTCCCAATGACTTGGACCATCGTGACCATTTTTTTTAACTATAAAAATAATGTAAGTAAAATTAAGTTTTTTTGGACATATTTCCGCAATATTCACGTTACATATTTAATGGTAAAATAAATTTAAAAATACCTACTTTTTTCATGGGTTCCAATGTGTACGAATTAAAAAAAAACTAATTGTCGCTTATTTGATTTTGACATGGTCACTTGTTTACACAGATTAACTAGTTTATAATTATGGTGAAGCCACTGATTTTTTTGTTTGGTCCCCTGTTTTTTTATTACAATATTATAATGTACGATTCAATCTTAAAAATACAAAACAATTTATATGAAAAAAACACTCAAAACCCCATACTTACAATAATAATCTCGAGATATTTTGATATTGGATTTTAGGATATAGCAGGAGTCCCGGGAATTGAATCGCTCGCCGGCGTGTAATACACCGATTGCCCTGCCGCCAGGGTTTTAATACACTGATCGCCCTGCCGCCAAGGCTGTAATACACTGATTGCCCTGCCGCCAGGGTTGCAATACACCGATTGCCCTGCCACCAGGGTTGCAATACACCAATTGAGATATTTCGATATTGGATTTTAGGATATAACGGGAGTCCTGGGAATTGAACCGCTCGCCGGCGTGTAATACACCGATTGCCCTGCCGCCAGGGTTTTAATACACTGATCGCCCTGCCGCCAAGGCTGTAATACACTGATTGCCCTGCTTCCAGGGCTGCAATACACCGATTGCCCTGCCGCCAGGGTTGCAATACACCGATTGCCCTGCCACCAGGGTTGCAATACACCAATTGAGATATTTCGATATTGGATTTTAGGATATAACGGGAGTCCTGGGAATTGAACCGCTCGCCAGCGTGTAATACGCCGATTGCCCTGCCGCCAAGGCTGTAATACACTGATTGCCCTGCTTCCAGGGCTGCAATACACCGATTGCCCTGCCGCCAGGGTTGCAATACACCGATTGCCCTGCCACCAGGGTTGCAATACACCAATTGAGATATTTCGATATTGGATTTTAAGATATAACGGGAGTCCTGGGAATTGAACCGCTCGCCAGCGTGTAATACGCCGATTGCCCTGCCGCCAAGGCTGTAATACACTGATTGCCCTGCTTCCAGGGCTGCAATACACCGATTGCCCTGCCGCCAGGGTTGCAATACACTGATTGCCCTGCCACCAGGGTTGCAATACACCAATTGAGATATTTCGATATTGGATTTTAGGATATAACGGGAGTCCTGGGAATTGAACCGCTCGCCAGCGTGTAATACGCCGATTGCCCTGCCGCCAGGGCTGTAATACACTAATCGCCCTGCCCCAAGGGCTGCAATACACCGATTGCCCTGCCACCAGGGCTGCAACACACCGATTGCCCTGCCACCAGGGTTGCAATAGACCGATCGCCCTGCCGCCAGGGCTGCTACTACGTTGATCCATAATTTGTGTGAAATATTTCAAATTAGAATTCACAAATACTTTTTGTAGAAAAAACATTACGAAATATGCAGTTTTTCTAATCAACAGTAGAATTCATTATGCAAAGTTAATTTCGGGACGTACAAAATGGCGAAAAATACGAATTTTCAGTTTTCTTAATTAATGGACTTTTACTGTATATATTTGATACATTGAAATGTTTCAAGCTATATCGATACTTAAGCTATATGAACATGAAATAGCTTAAGTATGTTTATGTACTTAAGCTTTTTGTTGAAGTACCTTTATCAACTGTTATGAGCATACGAGTAGATAAGGGAATCCGGGACCAACAAATATAAAATATTAATAAATATTGTATTAAATACTCTCACAATGTGAATTGGTAATAACAATGAAATTCCTTTTGTTTATCTTATTCCGTGGTATCAATTATTATTGAATATAATTAAATTATGTCTGTTGTAAATAAAACTATGGAACAAACTTCTCTTTCTAAATTTTATTTAATAGTATAAAATTGATATTAAAAAAAAAACAACTTACATATTTGTTTCTTAGGTCTGAAGAAAATAAAATTCAGCTCTTCTGAAATTCTGTTGAGAATTATAAATATGTGAATGTAAGAAATGATCAGTTAACCCTTTTAATCCCACGGGGCCGATCATCGGCCCCAACTGGTTTATTGGAAAATACCACGGGGCCAATCATCGGCCCCAAATGGTTTATTGAAAAATCCCACGGGGCCGATCATCCGCCCCAACTGGTTTATTGGAAAATCCCACGGGGCCGATCATCAGCCCCAAATGGTTTATTGAAAAATCCGACGGGGTCGATCATCGGCCCCAAATGGCTAATTGGAAAATCCCACGGGGCCGATCATCGGCCCCAAATGATTTATTGAAAAATCCCACGGGGCCGATCATCCGCCCCAAATGGTTTATTGGAAAATCCCACCGGGCCGATCATCGGCCCCAAATGGTTTAATGGAAAATCCCACGGGGCCAATCATCAGCCTTAAAGTTGTCATATAAGTTTTTATGTTGAATATATATTTTTTTAAACTTTGAGAATCGTTCACTTTTAAAATAATGCATTTAAAACTAAATATTAACTGAGATAAAAAATAAAATATAAACTACTGTTTTTTTTGCCAAAATATGCTGGGATTAAAAGGGTCAAATAAGGAATATGTACGAATATCAATAATAAAAGTGTATTCTCTTATTTTTTATATTTTTATCTCATGAGGACTTTGTTATAAAAAATTATATGATTTCCTAATAATATATGGTCCCCATATATTAGTGGATTCATTGAGAGTGGTCTTTTCTAGTCCCAATCATTAACATTAAATTAGGACAGCATGTACTGTTATATTAAATTTTTCACATATTTATTTCCACATCCACGTTAACTTAAGAGAAAAAAACTTTACTTATAGTTCTAAAAAATCTAGGATGGGTCCTGTGGCGTTTTAAACGTCATATCTCAAAGGGATGGGGTAACATCGTTTTTTTTTACAAATCGAATAGTTTTTTTATAAATCAAAGAAAAATTGTTTTTCTCTAAACTGACATTTCAATTCCTAATTTTCATTATACTGACTTTCTAATGTATTGTATGATTTGTATATATCTTTAAATAGGCCAAGATCCACTATGAATTAATACTATAGGGTTGATGCAAAAGTTATGACCGTTTTTTATAATCCCAGGTAAAAAAATTCCCAGGTAAGAAATGATAAATAGTATCTTCTTTTAAACGATTCCATTGTATAAAGGATGATTTCCCTCTACTTTCTATTCAGTTTTGGCCAGGCCAGAGTACAGTGAAGAGCCCTTGTATTTTTTCAAAATGTCGGTCGATAAAGTGCATTTACGTCATTGTTTACTTTATGAATTCCGTAAAGACAATACCGCGAGTGTGGCAACCAAAAACATTTGCGAAGTGTATGGAGCAGATGTCATCAAAGTTCGACAGGTACGCAAGGTACTTTTTTATACCTAAAACGAAATTTTCGTAATTATCAACCCAATAATTACGAAAATTTCGTTTTAGGTATAAAAAAATTTAAAATCCAATTATCGTATACCCCATCCCTAGCCAATGCAGACTAACATAGTGACTTTTGATGAACGTCACCAAATATTATTTGATTTTAACAAACTGCCACATTTTAGCTAATTTGTAACAAGATGTATTAATTTGTCATTGTTGTTAGTTTTTTGTAATGTATTTACCTAAATAACTTGCTATTTATTAGGATCGAGGCTCATATTCCAGTTGATAAAATAATTAAAATCACTGAATGTCGTTACAATGTTGTATTGGGGCAAATTTGTGAACTGTCACAGGACTCATCCTAAAATTTACGAAGTATAGTAAGATATATCTAAGGCCTGAATTCATAGTCCCGATTCAGACCTCATACGCTCCAAACTTTAAAAGTGAGGTAATGAAACCAAGTGACTTCCTTATTTAAGAAAGCTACAACTAATTTTTACTTTTTTTTTTACTTAAAATACTGATCTTCAGTAAAAAAATACTTTACAATGTTAAAGTTGTACTACGAATTCGGATCTAAGAATAATTTTAATTTTTAATGCCATATTTAATACAGGGATATTGAGTACATTTATATTATGTAATAAAATTATTTGTAATTTTTTTATACAAGTGTTATTTTCTAAATATTTTTAATAAATGAAAAAAATATATATATTTGTGTTTTATTTAATTTTATTTGAAATCAAAATAATTCAATACATATTTACAATGATTCCATTCATATAAAATTTTCTTTGCAATAAATAAATATTGTTTTTAGTATATTCCTATATTATATTACCTACCTATTGACATGGTTTTACTATAAAATCTTGATATAACATAAAAAATGTGTGAATGGTAATAAGTGCCATAAACAACAAAAAAAGTAGAATATTTTAAGTCTATTTTTAACATCATAGATAATATAGAGAAAATATAACAAAATGATAAAATAAAAAAAATCTCGAGAAGTAAAGTAAAGTAGCGAATATGTTTTTAAGAAAATGGGTACCGTATTCGCCCGACTATAAAACGAGGTTTTTATTTAAAAAGGCAACACGTAAATAGGGGGGTCGCCTTATATTAGAGTCACAAACATAGTGGGTAACAATAAATTCACTACTCGCAATTAGCGAAATGGCAACATTGTAATGAGTGCGTTCTAAAGGCGTCATTGTTTACACATAGCCTGTGCGTAATAATTTCTGACAGTTTTTTTTGAGCTGTGCTTCGTTTTGTATCTTTGCTACCTAAAAAAATATTATGACTGACCATATTGAAAGACGAGGAGCTCGAAAAAATCAAGTGAATCAAGGAACACGCAGAAACTATGATTCCAATTTTAAGGTTATGGTGGTGCGTGCTGCAGAAACAACCAACAAATGTGCGGCTGCCAGACAATTCGGTATCACGGCAAATAATGTTAACTGTACTTTGTTTCAATAAATATTTTTCATTAAACATTTAGCATTTTATTTTTCATAATATTATAATGGTGAGGGAAATGTTTTTTTCTCCAAAAAGCAGATTAAAAAATAGAGGTCGCCTTATAATCAGGATCCCCTATACTGCCGTCGTAAGCAAGAAAGCAGCTAACGGAAAAAAATCAGAAATTTAACTGAGTATGAGGCAATATTCCATATCAAATTCTGAACCATAATCCATAAAAAAAAATACAGAAAACCTTTTATTTCAACACAAAAAACGACAATGTCTTTCTTAATTTTACAAAATACTAGGTTTTTCTAAGCAAAAAAACAATAAAATGTGATTCATAAGCAAAAAGACAGCAAGTGCCTCTATACGTTTGCTGCGTTTTTGCTTATGAATCGCATTTTACTGCTTTTTTTGTTTATGAATCACAGACATTTTTAAGAAGCAATGAAAAACATAAAAGTGTAGTTTTTTCAAAACTTAACTTTTGCCATTAGCTGCGTTTTTGCTTATGAGGGCAGTATAGTCAGGCCAATACGGTACATGAACCACTCTGAGATAATGGATTGCTTTTACACAAATGTTTCCAATGATAAGAGATAACCTACAATCTCAATTCAGTAAGTTCTATTAACTACAGATACTGCTAATTTTGTTTCCAGCGGTAATTAAATCATACGAGGATTGGTTTAATATTGAAAATGTTAACTCTATCTTGAGCTGGTCTCATATAATCATGTCAAATGATAAGGCACGACAATTTCACGTTATAAGCAATAAATAATCACACATATGTGTATATTTTCAAACATGTTTATTCAGAAAAGGTCGTGTATCATTTAGAAATTATCGACTTGAATATTTTCATTTTGTTGATATCAGACAATATGCTCCGATATACGAAATAAAAAAAACCTTTCTCAAATTAATTTACCGGGCAGTCTATGAAGTTCGCAAATTACAACGAATGCAATGATGAACTGAAAACCTCACATTGAATCATTTTTAAAAGTTACGACGATTTTTAAATAGAGAGAAATGCAAATACATAACTTTAATAGATAAAACTTAAATGATATAACCCATAAAGATATTTTCTTTCAGTAAATTTCAGGTACAGATAAATTATTTATGCATCCCGTTTGAGATACATTATTTGTATTTCAGCTGAATATGCCGGTAATTTTGCTAAAAAGTTGAGTAGTTAACTTGTCTTCCTCGTATCATCTTGAAAAAATTGATCTTTCGATGCATTTCATTCAAAATTATCGCCTAATATATGTGTAGATTTTTTGACATTATTTAACGAACCAAGAATTTTTTCTTGAAATACATTAGATAAAACAGGCGAAATACATTAGATAATAAATACGAATCAAGAATTTTTTCTTGAAATACATTAGATAAAACAGGCTAATTAATATATACATTTATATCCAGTAAATAATGAAATAAATTAATCAAACAAATTATTTATCATTAGTTCTTCCGATGTAACCTTCCTTTTGCATCACAGATTAAAAAATATAATTAAATATCTTAGAGATTCCACAAAATATGTTATTCAAATCATACATATTACATTAATAAATCAATATTAATCAAATAAGTTGATTACTACTGTAATTGAATAATAAGAAATGAAAGAATGGAATTAAGAAAAACAAGTCCAGAACCCTAGACACCCCTTATGTAGCCGCCAGCCAGCAATATCGACTAAAATCTGAGAAAATTTTCATAAAGAGCTGACAATTCCTCCGGTTAAACGGTGTTTTCTGAAGTGGAAAGAAAAAAAATGGCACCTGGAGACCAATTGCCTTAACCTACTTGGAGAGCATTAAATATACTCCGAGAGGGGATATTAAAAAGAAATTAAAAAGAAAACTTTACAGAACAAGTAAAACATTGTTCTAAGATTTTTACAGCTACTGAAATATTAAATCACATATTTTATTATTATCATCGTTTTAAAATGTCATATTTTGCATCTTTTGTTTATTGACCCCCAGATCTAGCAAGATTTACTTTCACCTGGATAAAAATGTTAAGTTACGATGCAATATTTTAAATGATAGTATCATACAAATGTTCGAACAATGTAAGTTCAGCTTAAATGCGCACTGAACATATTGGAAATGATAATTTAATATTTAGGAACATATTTAGCAATAAACAATATTCTCTTTCGTGTTTTTGAACATTTCTAGAATTCAAATTATACATTTCTTTTCATAGTATTTACGTTTAAGGTAGATCTTTCGATACATTTACAATTAACATAGACTGATATTGTAACATTGATTGAATAATAATTAGATACGAAACAAAGACATATTACACTACATTTATTTACTGAAAAGAACTTGAAAACATTCAAAACCACAAAATTTGCATCCATATCTGACTCGATAAGAAGTTATCATTTAAAAATATGGTTAAAAAAATATTATACATTGAGATATGGTAGTGATAATGATTAATTTAATATTTGTTTCAATTTCAATAAACTGTACTATACTTCAGAAAGTCTAGGATGAACCGTGCGGCGTTTAAAACGTCATGTCACAAAGGGATGAGGTAAAATAGTTTTGTTTTACAAATCGAATAGTTTTTTTATAAATCGAACAATCGTTTTTCTCTAAACTGACGTTTTAATTCCTAATTTTCATTATACTGACTTTCTAATGTATTGTATGATTTGTATGTATCTTTAAATAGGCCAAATATCTTTAAATAGTATTAATCCACTATGGATTAATACTAATTACGATTTATGTATAAAAAAAAATCAAAAATCCAATTATCGAATACCCCATCCCTAGCCAATGCAGACTAACGTAGTGACTTTTGACAAACGTCACCAAATATTATTTGATTTTAACAAACTACCACATTTTTGCTAATTTGTAACAAGATGTATTAATTTGTCATTATTGTTAGTTTTATGTAATGTATTTACCTAAATAACTTGCTATTTATTAGAATCGAGGCTTATATTAAAGTTGATAAAATAATTAAAATTACTGAACATCGTTACAAGGTTGTATTGGGGCAAATTTGTGAGGTGTCATACGACTCATCCTAGATTTTCCGAACTATATAAACATGAAATTATTTGTAGAAATACACTTTTTTTAAATTGCTGATTTGACTACTTATAATTCATAAGAGAAATAATGAAAGAACATTATGTTGTTTATAGTTAAGGCATTAACGTTGTTTTTAAGTCAGTATACCGATTGTCAGTATAATTTCTAAGTCAGTATACCGATCGGAACATCTGTTGAACAGTTATTTCCCCAAAAATCTCTCCGCTCTTGGCCGAAATTATCCCTAGCCTTCCTCACCCCCCAGCCTCCAACCGTTGAAGCGCCTATATCGGTACCAGTTCGAACAGCATTTAGTCTTGTTTGCGCTCCCCTGAAGATGAGGCGAAAGCCTTGAAACCGGTAGGGTTATACCGTCACAAAAAAGTGGAATAAACAGTGTTTGTTAAAAATAAATTACAATGAAAGAACATTATAAACTGAGAATGATGAAAAGATAGATTTACTCATAAATGGAAAAAAAAACTAAAGTACTAAATTTATATACCTAATACTGATTAATAAATGCTTTGTACCGAATATTGTTTCTCATAAATAAGATTTTTACATTTAAAATGTCTATGGTTAACATAAAATTCTAAAGATAAGTAAAAGCTATCACAAATAGATTTATATATCATAATTGATTCTCAGGTATGCCCATTGTGACATCGGTTATTCCCTTGACAATCATATGGGCCACTTGCCAAGCCAGTTCTTCCTTAGCCTTCTCCTTCTCTCCGTGAACCAATTTACTAACAACCCGTCTTATCACAGAGGAATCCTTTTTTTCCGGATCAGGTTCCATACAAGACTCGAACCTACCTAGACTGTTCACTCTCCCTAAACACAATCCCTTATCTGTCTTTCTGCGCCATAATAAATCACCATTATATAATTGTTTAGAATCTATCCTCATATTAGAAGTATGACTACCCTGTCTTTTATTTTTACTGCTAGATGGAAAATCTTCCATTGCCAATAGAGTATTCCTCGCATTAATACTTATTTCGCTGCTACAATCCGAAGATGACTTCTTATGTTTTGATTGCCAAGCGTCCTCCACTGAACTGATCATTTCTGACAAATATTTATAGTATAACTGAGACGTTAGGAAAGTACCGATATATTGCTGCAAGACTTGAAGAGCGAGTCTGAAAGGTTTGTGAAAACAGTCCGGCAGAGGTCCTCCTTCTCTGCAAATGTTTTCTTCCATTTCGAACCTTACTTCACTTGGAAAACCTAAAGGACTTGTAGCTTGTAAAGAGAAATATTTATCATAAAGTATAATAGCATCATTTTGAGCTTGTTCCGGATCATAGTTTTGATTACTGCTTAAAAGATCCCTAAAATTAATTACGGCTAATACAAATTCTAATATAAGAGTGCAGCGTTCTTGTTCCAAATATTCAGTGAAGTAGAACAGTGCCATTTGATTAAATAGGATATCTTCAATAGTGAGGGTTCCGCTGGTCAAAATATCTATTTGATACTTGCAGTGGTATGCAGTTTGGAGGAAATTATGAAAATGTTGAATTTGTATTTCTTTATAGACAATATCTTGCACTACTTTGAAAATATTAGGATCAATAACACCTTCGGGATGACATATAGAAGAGACAATGGTGTTACGGATATCTTCGGGAATATCCAAACGGTTAGGGGACTCGAGAGCGATATATTTTTTAAAAATCATTACAGACTCGTGCAGCAGATCTTGCTTCGAATTGATTTGCGTTATCTTTCTAGTCATGTCTTTGCTCACAATATTGGAACAACTTGCACGCATATAAAGCGCATTATTCCTGTCACAGAAATATTCCGAATTCACATTATTTTTGGTAAACTCGTAAAAACCATTGATTTGAGATTTCGTTGGACTTTTATCTTGTTTCGTTATCGAAGAGTCAAAACTAACAGTCCTATTAATACTGGAATGCTGTAGAACTTTCTTATTGACCTGTTCTTTAGAAAAAGATTCAGCGGCACATTTAAAATTTTTAGCCTCAATCCAAAATTCAATCAACGAGGAAGCGGAGACAGATTCCAAGTATTGTGCTAAATATCCCAAAGGATGTTTGTCCATCAACATATCATCTAGAGATTTTGAGAGGCGAGACGTATACGATGTGATTTCATACAAATCTGTAACAATAATAAATTCAATTTTAACAAAAAAAAATAACATTGAGGAAGATAACAGTTGTATAATTGACATTGAGGAAGATAAAAGTTGTATAATTGACATTGAGGAAGATAACAGTTGTATGATTGAAATTAAAGAATATTTCTTGCTTTTGAAAACTTTTCAAACCCTCGTATTTACCTAATAATATAGTATTGAGAAATTTTATAGAACTCAAAACTAAAATATAAGAAAATTAAAAAGGCACAAAAGTTTCTAGGCGCGTCCAGAAAGTAAAGAACGATTGTGTACCACGCCCTGAGCCGATCCCCCACCACCGCGATCCTATGCGCGCCAAATAGCTCCTTCCCTCGCTTCAGTGTGAGCCGAGTTTTGTTGTTCTGTAACCTTTCAAAATGGCTGCGCCCATCGAAAATCCCGCCAAATGTGAAGTGTGTAGTGTCATTCGTTTTCTGAATGCACAAAATTTATATGCAACTTTAAGCACAGTACATGAATCTTTTCCACAAATTTCACGAGTGCTTCTACATGAAATAGTGACACAGAGCACCTTGGCTAACAAAAAATGTGTGCTCAGAAAAGAAAAACCGAATCTCAACACCAGAAAAGTGATGGCAACAGTTTTTTGGGAACGAAAGGGTTTGATCCATGTGGAGTTTATGCCTAGAGGACACACAATAAACTCAGCGGCCTATTGTGAAACTCTTCAACGACTTAGACGCACCATCCAAAACAAGAGACGTGGAATGTTGTCCAGAAAGGTGATTTTGATTCATGACAATGCGCGGCCTCATGCATCAGCACGAATACAGCGAGAACTTCAACGTCTTAAGTGAGAAATTTTTGGACATCCTCCTTACAGCCCTGACTTGGCACCGAGTGATTTTAACTTATTCCCGAAACTAAAGGAATTTTTGGGTGGGAAACAGTTCGCAAACGATGAAGACCTCAAACAAGAAGCGATACCCTGGCTCAAATCTTTGGCGGTAGAAGAGTACAACATCGGAATTGAAAAATTGGTTCAACGTTACAATAAGTGCCTTGACAGCTATGGCGAATATATTGAAAAATAAATAGAGTAAAGTACTGCGACTTTGTAAATAAAGTTTTGTGTTGATATCTTTAGTTTTTATTTAGCTATGCCAAAACGTTCTTTAATTTCTGGACGACCCACGTACTATGATTAATACCCACCAATAAAATTTCTATAGTACAAAACTTATCTTCCCGCTTTTCACCAAAACAATTTTAATCGATGAAACCTTATCTAGCGATAGCCTTATCTGGCTACGAATTCTCGGCAAAACCTCATTTGTCGAAAAGAGAAGATAATTGAAAATTAAGTTGAAAAAAACAATAACTGGAATGTATTATCTGAACTATAAATTAATATTACTTACTTATGTATTATTTTAGTTGTTTTAAGTTGATGTGCCTTTTTTGTTTTGTTTAATTCTTATAAATTGTTTTTTATTTTTATATATTTTAAGATTATTTTGTAAATATCGTAATTGAAGCACTATGTTACAACATCAAAAGTAATAGTGACAGAAAAGTGTGAAAAGAAAAGTAAATGCGATATATGGTTGAATAATCAAAGATGAAGAAGGAGCAAGTTGAGGAATTCTTTGGGTAGTATTTTCTCAGATGACGGAAGAGTTATAAGGGGCATCAAATGGCATGAAGCGATAGAAATCAAAACGTATATTTGAATCGGACAGTATCATAATCTGCTAAGATTTTGATACTTCTTTTGGGTTCCAACGGGAATCGAACCCGCAATCCCCGGGTTGGGAAACAGGCGTCTTACCAACTACGCCACAGAGGTCTAGTGAGAAAAAAAGCGAAAAGTAAGAGAAACAAAAAAGCAGATAAGTCGACAATCGTATTTTGGTGCCAACTTTATTGTACGGAAGTGAAACGTGAACCTGGAAAAAGACTGATAGGAAGCCAAATAAATGCTGTAGAAATGCGCGCTTTGAGACAAATACATGGAGTAACCATGTATGACAGAATACAGAATAAAATGATTGAAGATGAATGTGAACTTAAGGCTGACGTTTCGAGTAAGATGAAGAAGAGGATGCTGAGATGGTTTGGGCATATGGAACGAATGAATGAAAAAAGACTAACAAAACAGATATAGTGCAAATGTGAGTGGAAGGCGTGTGAGAGGAAGACCAAGGAAAGTATGGTTGGATCAAGTGAATGTTTGGAAAGAAGGAAACATAGAAAGTCAGAGAAATTGTATGGATGTTGAAGAGGCTAAGGATGTGTCGAGATAGGAAAGTCTGGTGCTCTGTCCTCTATACCTACTCCAACATGGAGATGGCATGATGGTGTATGTAAGCAAAAACAACATTTTTTTTAAATAATATTGTAAGATACGAGTACATTGTACCGTTGGTGAAAAATTTAAAAAAAACATAAAATATGCATATAACAGATCCAACATAAAATATGCATATAACAGATCTAACATAAAATATGCATATAACAGATCCAACATAAAATATGCATATAATAGATCCAACAAAATATGCATATAACAGATCCAACATAAAATATACATATAACAGATCTAACATAAAATATGCATATAACAGATCCAACATAAAATATGCATATAAGAGATCCAACATAAAATATGCATATAACAGATCCAACATAAAATATGCATATAACAGATCCAACATAAAATATACATATAAGAGATCCAACATAAAATATGCATATATTGGGTGTACAAATAAGTCACCGCCGTTTGACAAAAGTTGGCGCCACCAGTAAGTTATGGTTAAAATTGTCAGATGTAAAATGTCATTATCGTAAGGTTGGACATCTGTCAACAACATGACCTTGAAATATTAGTGAATTTTTATCAGTATAACATATTTTTTTGTGTTCGAAAATGTCAAGTTTTGAGCCGAATAAGCGTCATTTGCGGGAACTTTTGATTTACTTCTTCAATTTGAAGAAATCTGCAGCTGAGGCGCATCGATTGCTTGTAGAAGCATATGGTGAGGCTGCCTTAAGTGAGAGAAGTTGTCGTGAGTGGTTTCAAAAGTTTAAGAACGGTGAATTTGACATCGAAGACAAAGAACGTAGCGGAAGGCCGAAAGTGTACGAAGACGCGGAATTGGAAGTATTATTGGATCAAGATTCGTGCCAAACGCAAGAAGAACTTGCACTTACATTAGGAGTGACTCAACAAGCAATTTCACATAGGTTGAAATCATTGGGAATGATTCAAAAACAAGGAAATTGGATTCCATATGAACTGACACCGAGAAACGTTGAACGCCGATTTTCCACATGTGAAATGCTGCTTGCCAGGCATAAACGAAAGGGTTTTCTGCACCGTATAGTCACTGGTGATGAAAAATGGATCCACTATGATAATCCAAAAAGGAAGAAATCATGGGGAACCCCTGGCCATGCTTCAACATCTACAGCTAAGCCAAATATTCATGGAAAAAAACTCTTGTTGTGTATTTGGTGGGATCAGCTTGGTGTCGTGTATTATGAGTTGCTCAAACCGAACGAAACCATTGCTGGGGCTGTCTACCGAGCACAATTGATGAGATTGAGTCGAGCACTCGAGGAAAAGCGCGCCCACTGCTACTCCAGACACGACAAAATTATTCTCCTGCATGATAATGCTCGTCCACATGTTGCGGCGCCGGTCAAAACCTTTTTGGAAACAATCAATTGGGAAGTTTTACCCCACCCGCTGTATTCACCAGACATTGCTCCTTCTGATTTTCACTTGTTTCGATCGATGACGCATGACCTGTCTGAGCAGCACTTCACATCATATGAAGATACCAAAAATTGGGTCGATTCGTGGATAGCCTCAAAAGATGAAGCATTCTTCCGACGCTGTATCCGTATGCTGCCAGAAAGATGGGAAAAGGTAGTGGCAAGCGATGGGCAATACTTCGAATAAAACATGAGGTTCCGTTCTTTCACAATAAATGCCCAATTTTTGATAAAAAACGGCGGAAACTTATTTGTACACCTAATAACAGATCCAACATAAAATATGCATATAACAGATCCAACATAAAATATGCATATAACAGATCCAACATAAAATATACATATAACAGATCCAACATAAAATATGCATATAATAGATCCAACATAAAATATGCATATAAGAGATCCAACATAAAATATGCATATAACAGATCCAACATAAAATATGCATATAACAGATCCAACATAAAATATGCATATAACAGATCCAACATAAAACATATTTTTCAGTATATTGGAAATTTGGCACGAGAATACGTCAATCAAATTATTTGTGGAAAAATATTTAATCCGCAAAATACATTTCATGATTAAATACAGTGTATTGTATAAAATCCATTCCATATAAACCTGTACCTATATAGATCTTACTGTTTTAAAAAATATAAAACAATGTTTTTTTCACATTTAAAATCAAATCGCCAATGAAATAAAAAAAACAGTGAAAGCTAGACATTAACAGGAATAAAACCAGATTTAATGCATGTCTTGTAAAGAATATCTGGTATTACAATGTATGACTGGATAAGGATTAATTATTGATTAAAGATAGATTAAGAGATAAGAAATGAATCTAGAAATGGCTTGGACACATGGATAGAGAGAGTTGTGAGACTTAATAAAGAATATCTGATATGAATGAAGAGCGAGAAAGAAAAGAAGGCTGCAAGTTAAAGTATAGTACCCGGCGGTAAGTATTACACATCGGGCTTAAGAAAGAGACTGTCGCTTTGTAGAGTGTCGTCTCTGTCGCACGATGTGCTAACAGTCTGTGCGACAGAGACGACGCTCTACAAAGCGACAGTCTCTTTCTTAAGCCCAATGTGTATTACTTACCGCCGGGTACTATATTGTATTGTGCTGTATTCCACTATCGTTGTATACAGTACAATTTATTTATTTATTTTTTCAAAACAGGCTTAGCCCAATTACTTTGAAAATACAAAACATCAAAAAAGAAGAAAAATTACATAGAGGTTAAAAAATTATATAAAATAAAAAATAATGCATATGCATACAAACGAGTATATACACACAAACATATTACACACATATATTCACAGTCATTTAGGTATGTTGATGAGTGCTTTCTAACGCGCTCAATCTAAGAAGAAAATTTACTTTTGCTTTTGGTAATGTGATATGAAATATGTCAATATCCGAAGCAGTCCCGTTCAGAAGAGTTAAGGCCTTTCGGCTGGAATACCTGTTCTTGCGTATGTTATTGAGAACAGTTCTTGCCGGCGCAGTCTAGTGTAATTGTTAGGAACATTTAACGCTAATCTTTGTAGTAATGCTGGACAGCTCACAATTCCTCGAACGAGTTTGACAACGTATACCAGGAGACGCACATCTCTTCTTATGCTCAAGGAGTTATACCCGAGCATGCCCAGCAGGAACTGAGTAGGATAAAGCCATGGATAGACACCGAACTCTCTCATATAGAGATATCGTAGATATTTTTTTTGTACTTTCTCCACCATGAGCGAGTTCTGCGCCCCCACTGGGCTCCAAATGCAAGCATTGCTTTCTAGTTTGCTACGGATCAATGAATTAAACAACGTTTTGAGCACCAATTGGTTTTCAAACGACTTAGAGATTCTCATTACAAATCCTAGAGTTTTATAAGCTGAGTTGCACATAACTTCTATGTGAGGACCAAACGCGAGATTGCTGTGGAACAAGACACCCAGATCTTTAATATTATCTGTGCGGGGTATAGGTGTAGATTCTAGTGTATATCTATGGAATTTCAAGACGTGTGAGCGATAATACGACATAATTTTGCACTTTGATGCATTGAAATATAATTTATTATTGTGGCTCCACTCACAAACGTTGTTGAGATCTGACTGTAGGTCTAAGCAGTCGGTATAAGAACGAATTTTTACAATGTAGCAAGATTATTACAATGTGGCAATCTCTACCAAAGAACCAGAAAGATGTTAATTAAAGAGGTCTTAAGTGAAAACCAGACTTAAGTCCTTTCTTTGAAATATCTGGGTGCCAACGGGAATCGAACCCGCAATCCTCGGGTCTAGTGAGAAGAAAAGTGGGAAAAATAGGATGTATAATTGTGAATGATGCAAATGTTTGCTAGCTTGATATCAATTATCTTTGCCTACTCCAAAAGACAATGACACGATTGTTTGTCTAATTCTCGGAACTTTAAAATGACTAATACAATGATTCTTATATATATAAACTACGACGTTTTATAGGTTCGAATTGAACTATAATTTTTTTTAAAAACCCTGGAATCAAATATGATTTGACTAAATTAAAAGTGATTTTAGCGATATAAAGTGAGAAAGCTACATTTAATACTCTAAAACCGCTCACCAGAATCTGACAAATTTTCGAAATTGAAAATATTGCTCGGTAAAACGTCGAAATCTTGGACAGAACTCGGCGAGGCACATTCATCAGTAGATTCTGGCGGCCGAGTGGAAAATTTCGATTTTCCTCTCCCTGAAAAGAAAAAAAAAACTACAAATATCGCCGAAAATTTAACGAAATACGACACAAAAGACATTAGCTACTGTATTTTACCTGTATTCTTCCAAAACTTGAGCATTTTAGCACTTGTTTACATTTTTATTCGGCGAATCACAGTGTAAATGTTCGGAGAACGAAAATCATGTTGATTTCGATTAGTTGTCGCAAATATAGGTTTGTTATTGATACATCTTGTTACATCAATAGAAAAAAATGAAAAATATAACTCGTGAATAATTAGTATCTCACGTCACACTCTATTGGCTAACCTTTTGACAGATAAACACGGGCAGAAGAAAACACGATCCGATTGGGCAAATTTAACGAACGTCGTTAAATTTTAACGGTGAACATATGGTTATGTTTTAAAGCCGTACTCCAAAACCCTTGTTCCTTTTTCTTAAAAAAAATCTCACTCTCCTTTGCTTTTAGCAAATTTAAAGGATCACATTAATCAGCAAGAAATAGTATACTATTTTAAAGAGAGAGAAAAACATTTTTTTACGTACATTTTTCACAATAAAATTATGTTTTTCATTTTATTTGATAGGTATTGCAAAACCAAGAAATGTAATGATGCACCCATAGGCGTCACCAGTCAACCATCAGTCTACCGTCGTGATGAAATTCGCCGATTCTAGTCGTGACGGTCACGGGATGGTACAAACGAGTTGGCAAATTATGGGCACTATAGGCTGTCTTCGTCATGCCTAGACTAGCGCTGCTGCCTGCTGAAGCCGTTTCGCAATTGCACTCGGACCAGTTTTGCCGCTGCCTAGAGCCACCTCGCCATCCTGCCCGAACCAGCTTTGCCGCTGTTTGGAGCCACCCTGCCATCCCACCCGGACCAGTGTTGCTGTCTGCTAGAACCGTCCCAACATTGCCGCTGTCTAGGGCCATTTTGTCGTTCCACCCGGACCATCGTTGATGCCTGCTAGAGTCACCTCACCGTCCCGCCCGGACCAGCATTGCTGCTTGCTGGACCCGCTCTGCCATTCTGTTTGAACCAGCATTGCCGCCCACCTCGGGCCGTCCTAGCGTCATTCTCGCGGCTAACCAACCTGAACCGCTATCGGCCTACTGTATCTCCTCTACATTAAAATAAAATTATAACATTATTTTGTTGAGTTATCATTGTCACCCTAAGCCATTTGAATGCACTCCTCCATTCGCAGTAGTACTCGTAGTACCGTAGATACATTTTCATGTTTAAATTATGTTAAAAACAAATCATATTAATTCGTAATATTAACATTGAATGAAATATGTTATTTACTATCAACAGCGTAGATTTAAAATCCCCCAAAATCTAGTTTAGAAACCAAATAACAAATTAAGAAAAATAGGGCTTATTTCATTTAAAAAAAACACTTAAATAGTGAAATTTAAAAATAGTGCTCTTTCTAACAAAAATACATGTAATAAATTTAAAAAACCATTCAGTTAAAATCAAAACAGTTTCATGGTGAAACATATGTTATTTCAAAATAATCATTATATTTTACATCTGAATTTAAGTTTAAACTATGCTATTTGCTCAATTAATGTGTGGTAATAAATAATAGGTTGCCATTAAATTAGCCGAATAGTGGAATGTTGCAAGGGGTTAAAATATCCATAGACTATCATTGAAAAATCAATGTTTCTAAAATATTTTAAAAATATTAGTGATTTTCAAACTGTAATTTAAATTTTTACAATTGTTTTTAATTCATTCAAAATAGACGAAGCAAAACAAATCACCATATTTCGTTTCATTTGCTGCTTTAATTTTAGGTTTCTATATTAAGTTAAAGCACCCATTATTTTATTTTGGTACATAGTTAGTTTAAGTTTATTGTAATACTTTAAGTACATAAAATTATTTTATCATGGACAAAAATTTTATTTCAAGTAAATATAAGTTATCACAAAAATATGTAAATGTTCAAAAATGAAGTACGTAAAATCACAATACAGATCCGCATTAACAGAGTACTAACTTCGAACCTTAGATCAATGAAATGTTATCTCAGAAAAAAACAATAGTAGAGCTTAATATTATAATGTTACATTTGTTGTTCAAAAATACGAAAAGTTTGACTGTTTCTATTATATTTATTTAACACTTTTATTGCAATACAATCTGGCGGGCTTATTGCCAGGCGGCAATCTCTTCCAACCAACCAGACAAAAGTAAATAAAGCAAGTTACATGGTCGCATAAATCATTCAAATGACTATCCATCCCCACGAAATCCATAAACATATACGTGAGCACATGCCCACGAACCCCACAAAGGCGGACAATCACCCAAATATTATTTTTCATATAAAGTGAGATATCATCAATCAAAAGGAAAGGAATGGATGGTGGAGAGGAAAGGAAAAGAAAAATCAGGAATGAAACACGTTATTTTACTGACTAGAAATTAAGAGGGTTTTCAGTCGCTTCTTAAAGCATGCCAAGGACGGAGCGAGTCTTATATTGGTTTGTAACTGATTCCAGAGTCTCACTGCATGGACAGTAAAGGACGGCGTAAAGAAAGAGGAGCTATTATACCTTAATTAATAAATGTAAATTTTTCATTCGTTTTTTCGTAAATGTTTCGTAAATGTTTTTTATGATCTGCCCCTTACCGAAAAAAGTTTGCCGACCCCTGATCTAGGGTATTGTCTATGCTAGAGATAAAGAGAATATGGTTTAAAGGTTGAAGTGTTTTCAAAAATATTTGCTAGATGCCAAAAAGTTTTTTAAAAAAGAAATGTCGATCATGCGATAGCACGGGACCAGGACTCAACGCAAATCTAATTTATCACGTTAAAACCGGGATACAAAGTGTAAAAAAGAAAATTGTTACCCTTATGAAAAAAAAATCTGCAGTTATTTATGTGAAAGTATTTTTCATTGCATTTATAGTTGCCAAATTTGAAAAATGTTTTATTTGTCGTTGTACGGAGGTTGTTTTCTTGTTGGTTGAAAGAAATTGTTAATTAACCTAGTGTTGCATGAAAGTTGAAAAAAAACTATATTACCAAAGCCAGCCCGAGTTTAATTGTGAATACCTTTGACGAATAGAAGCTCGGTGATAATTTCATACGGCGGTGTTAAAATTCCGACACAATAGACAATTTAAATCTCAAATTACGCCTGGTTTGGTGCAATGCGGGCTGTCCGCCTTTGGACGGTCTCGTATATTGTGTTGTTTCTTTGTGATTATTTGTATTGAAATTGTTTAAATTATTTTGTTCATTTTCATGTATGAAGACGCACTACTGGTTTTATAAGGTAACATACGAGGCATATCCAGAAAGTAAATGTACTGAATTTTTGTAGGTTACAGTTTTCTTTATTTAAACAAAAAAAATACGTGGTTACCGTAGTACATATGTAAGCTATTTTTCCACATAGTCGTTATTCCTCTCAATGCAGGTGGTGAAGCGGGGTATCAACTTTTTGATGCCTTCCTCGAAGTAGTTTCCCGCCAACCCCTCCGTCCACTTCTCCACCTCCTCATTTAGCTCCTCGTCAGTTGAAAACCTTTTTCCACCCATGTGCAGCTTCAGGGAGGTAAAGAGATAGTAATCTGAAGGTGCTAGGTCAGGGGAATGCGCGGGATGGTTCAGTACATCCAATTTAAACGAGGCGAGCAGTTCCTTCGTGGCGTTGGCCGTGTGTGGTCTGGTATTGTCGTGCAGCAGGCAGACTCCCTTTGTCAGCATGCCTCTCCTCTTGTTCTGAATCGCCCTCCGCAATTTTTTTAGGGTCTCACAGTATCTTGCAGAGTTGATGGTCTCCCCTTGAGGCATATATTCAATTAAAATTATGCCTTGACAGTCCCAAAACACGGATTCCATGATTTTCTTGGCTGAAATTGTGGTTTTGAACTTTTTGGCGGAGGGTGAAGAGGTGTGACGCCACTGTTGAGACTGCCTTTTGGTTTCAGACGTGTAGTGTGCAACCCAAGTTTCATCTCCAGTAACGATGGAGCGGAGAAATTCATCTCCATGGAGTTTTCAGCGCCTCAAAAACTCTTGCCTTTTTACAAAATTTCGCGGTTGGCGGGAGATTGGGTTGACATTTTTCACAAAACGTGTTGTCGCGTCGACATTTCTCAACGTACTGATCTCGAACCAGTCTCGTTGCGGAGGGGAAGGGTCAGGCTACACGGAAGTGTAGCCAACATGTCGAAAATAAAATCCATCCGGTCGTGAGAACCTCAGTACACTTACTTTTTGGATACGCATAGTACATTGTACCGTTTATAAATAAATAAAATAAAGAAATGATATAGTCGGGTCAGGCTAGTTGGGCTACTGAAATAATATTATCCAACCAATGAGACTTTATCAATCAACTATTGTTTCTAAGTAAGGTCGTGAGAAATAAGTAATTTTCTTCACGTTATTCTAACAAGAATCTTACAATAATATGTTTAAATACTCGTATCACGCTTGTTATTCAAGTTATGCTCAACGAAGCATGATACATCTAGAACAATAATTGTAAAGAAGTGAGAAAAAAGCGATCGATGCTCAGCGATCCAGAGAAATTGGTTGGATGGTGTAATGGAGGATTGACGCACTCTGTGCGCAGCCAACATGAAAAGAAAAGCTGATAATAGAGACAAGTGATGAAAGCCAAAACTCATTCTGGGCTCTAGTGATGACGATAACTAGAAGTCAAAAGCAACGAAATACGAAGAGTTATTCGATTTATTTTCAATAACAAATACACATTATAGAAAACTAGAGAAGTGATTTGAGTTGCAACCCTACAAAATTAAAATAAATACGTATAAGTACTTTTATGGTTCGTCATAAAGGGTCTTTCAAATTGAGCGGGTTTTTTTAATTCTTGGATAAAACACAGATGGCGTCGCGAACTTGCCTGGGTCTTGTGACATTTGAGAAGTGTTATGTATGACATTTATAAAAATGGAGTCGTATACAAAATATAACAACGCGTTCAGATTGAGAATTATTTTATGTATTATAATCTCCGGAAACGGTGATGTTAATAATTTGCCACCAAGATCATGTGATCTGACACTGTTGGACTATTTTCTCTGAGGTTACGTAAAAAACCAGGTCTATCAGAATGACCCCCAATCAATTTCTGAGCTGAAAGACGAAATTATTCGCGTTATTTGTGAATTAGAACCGCAATTATGCCAAAATGTTATCGAAAATTTTGACAAAATAGTGGACATCTGTGGATCTGCAAGAGGTGGACATTTGGCGGATATTGTTTTTTTGTGTTTAAATGTCATATATTATACTTCAATGACCAATAAAAAGTTTTTTGAAATCAAAGCGAATTGTGTGTTATATTCAAGAATTAAAAAAAACTTGAATAAAAAAAACCGCTCAGTTTGAAAGACCCTATATTTTGCATCCTCTGTGTACCCCATCCCCCAAGGGTAGCAATATATGTGTACATTAATTTTTATCACATCCATAACCCACTCTTATGGGTTTTTTGGACAAACATTCTTTATATTTTAGATTTAAAACGAATTTCGCACATAATTGGTTCCTGAAAATGTGTGCGAATGTTGAATGTTCGAAAGTAGAGGGATGTAAAAAAACATCAAAAATCGTATTTTAAAATATTTATTTATCAATAAAAATATTTATTTATCAATAATAATATTTATTTATCAATAGTAATATTTATTTATCAATAATAATATTTATTTATCAATAGTAATATTTATTTATCAATAATAATATTGATTTATAAATAATAATATTTATTTATCAATAATATATTAAAAATGTTTATTTAACAATATACATAATTAAGTTAACGAGGCGTGTTTAAGTGCTTTCAGGTGTTTTCTTTATAAACTTGTCAAGAGTTAGTTGAATACCACCTTTTTTTTCTTTTCTTGATAAAGAGTTCTATAACACGCTGTGTCTTTCTCAATCGCCCTACGTACTTGAGATATACGTTCTCCATTGGGATCACATTCTTCCATGATAGTCAAAAAATTATCAAGATGCATGAAGGCTTCATTCATATTTTTGATTGTCAAAGTCTTGACGATTTTTCAGCTTCTTCTTCCTCACTTTCATTGTGTATTTCATTTAACTCTTGTTGCTCAATTAAGTATTCATTTGCCAGAGGTACTGAGTGAGATTCAATCAACTCGTTAACATCTTCGTTGTTGACGTCCAAGTTTAGTTCATTCATTAGGCTAACTATTTCATCTGTGATCGTTTCCGGAGTTTCTTCAGAATTTATAAAACCACTCGTCATTTGTGGACATAATTGTTTCCAGGAACCTTTCATTGTTGACTCTTTTATTTCAGCCCACGAGTCTCCAATATTTTTTATTGCGTTCCATATATTATAGTTCTTCCAAAAAAGGCGGAGTGACTGCATGGAAGCGAACAATTTTTGCATTATCGATAAAAATCTTTAAAAATTGAATTTTTAAAAATGTGCGAAATAGCGAATTGTGCGAAAGTCGAGGGCCACCTGTATTTAATTTTTCTGTTTCAAAGTTTTAAAGTTTCATCATCAGTCCGGTTGATTCCATTGTTTGTTATATGCCTCATCTCTATATGTTATATCTCCATTCATTTCTATTATGGCCACATGCAGCTTCCAGTTGCTGTCAGCCACTTTTCTGAAGTCATACGACCGTCATCCTAGGGGTCTTCCCACAATTCTTTTCTCTGTTCTTGGTCGCCACTCCAGCAAAACAAAAAATCAGATATTAAATTTAAGCATTGAACATAATTGGAATTATGGAATTGGTGTAATAAAAGAAATTAAATTTCAATATCAATTTATAAAATTCAGTGTAATAAATAACCCAAATAAATGTATCCTTCTACACTAAAATAAATAAATATAGGTTTATTTACAGCAACATAATATCTGATATAATAAATACGAGTATATTTTAAGACAGTAGACAATAAAATACATTTAACACATTCACTGCGTATAAAATGTCACACAGAGACGCTGAAAATTGGCGAATTTTTGAAAACCCATAACTTTGTTAAAAATCAAATTCTACTTTCTATTGAAACATCATATACAAGTGTATCCCTTCGTGTCTTCAAAACACATGAAACCGGCGACGAATCCTTATCGGGAGACGTTTATGACTGCACTCAACATTCAAGGCTATTTTGTATGGACACGGGAGCCGTGTTCGACGCAGTGAACGTGTTAAGAGAGAATCAATCAACATTTCGGGACTTATCTCATAACATTCTCCCAGAGATATACTCCCACCAATAGAGGACGAGTTAGGCCGTGTTCAGATGTTTTTCATCGCACATCCTTTACACGCAAATTAAAAAAAAAAGCAAATAAAATTAATGGTAATAAATACGCAGTTATTAAATTATTAACTCAATAAATATCATATGTACGAAAATTGCTAAAAATGTAAATGCATACTAGTTAAATAAACTAAAGGACATTTTTTGTTGCTAATCATCAAATTACGCAATGGGCTACAGTTCGAATCTGTTGCACTATTTATGTTTATATGTGAATTTCGTTGTTTTAAGTTAGCTTTCTCAGAACAGGCAACGGGCCTTGTGAGATGACTGATATATAAAATAAAAATTAATTAATAATTGGTTTACTGTCCTCAGTAAGATAAAGACAAAAGTATGTTGTTTATAGTTAAGGCATTAACGTTGTGGAGGTTTAAAGACATTGTAATTTATTTTATCAAACACTGTTTATTCCACTTTTTTGTAACGGTATAACCCTACCGGTTTCAAGGTGCACACCTCATCTTCAGGGGAGCACAAACAATACTAAATGCTGTTCGAACTGGTACCGATATACACGCTTCAACAGTTGGGGGCTGAGGGGTGAGGGAGGCATGGGACGATTAACATCTGGTGAACAGTTATATCCCAAAAATCTCTCCGCTCTTGGCCGAAATCGTCCCATGCCTCCCTCACCCCTCAGCCCTCAACTGTTGAAGCGTGTATATCGGTACCAGTTCGAACATAATTCAGTCTTGTTTGTACTCCCTCCTGAAGAGGAGGTGAAAGCCTTGAAACCGGTAGGGTTATACCGTTACAAAAAAGTGGAATAAACAGTGTTTGATAAAAATAAATTACGAAGATAAAAGTATATTTTACTGGGGACACAACAAACAAAAGGCAATAAATTTAGATCCATATAAATTGTGTGTCCACTTTAAATGACCTGTTGTTTTTTTTTTCATGAATAACGTATTTATAAAAGTTCTTGTCATGTATAAATATAAATAAAAATAAACTGATAACAATATATTATAGTTTGCAAATACATATCCCGTAATTACACATATATGTTAAGGCAATGAAAAAGAAAATACATTTAAGAGAGAAGCTATCAAACGGTATGGGCTCATTTTAGAAATCATCAGAATTTTGAGAGAAAATCGACAGAAACAAACAGTTGTATATAAAAACCGTGAGGCCTGGACAAGATTAACCTTTCCCTTCCTGTGCTAAAAAAATCCACCCGTTCCGGTGATATGTATTCAATATACATGTAAAAATGAGCGATTTAAAATCAGATAAATAAGAATATTCATAGCCAATCGCTTGAATTAATTAAAACTCAAAAGTGAAAATAATTGAAATTTAATTGCTGAAAACATGAAAAAAAAAAAACATCGGCCGACGTCCACAAAACGGGCGAAGCGACCACTTCGAACGAAAGCTCGCTGCCTTTCGTTCGAGGTGGATTCTATTTCTTGAGTTCCCATATACCGAAGTAGAGTGAGAGTGAGACGTGAATAACGACGCTTCCTCACCTATAGCGGTTTTTTTAGAATGAATATACCTACGTCACACACTGGCACACGTTTGATTGTATTGGTGAATTTATTCCCGATTTTCACAAAATATCTCTGATGTGGCCAATGATAAGTGCTAATTATTATTAATATTATTTTTTTCATTCAATGCGTAAATGTATTACGGAGGAATTCCTAAAATCTGAACCTAGTATTTATTATATTTATAGAGATATTAAAGTTTTTAGAAGCAATGTGTACTAGTTACACATCGCAGGACAGGAAGGGTTAAAAAAAACACAACAATCACTAAGGTCACGAAAATAAGTGTGGTGAGATCCCTCGTGATATCTATATCCCTATATAGAGTTGAGATATGAACTTCGTTAACTAGCGAGATGAGGAGAATCGACGAATTCGATATATAGTGATCTTACAAATCCCATGAACTGTGATACATACTTGTCCTGCAAATGCAGCCAACGCTTGTCCTGCAAATGCAGCCAACCTACGTTAGTCACAGCTCGATAGTCAGGACACATTTTCAACTGTGTATTTGAGACAAATATTATATTGTATTTTTTCGGTTATATCGACCGTAGGAAAGATGAAAACTTCGAGAGGCTCTTGGTGACTGGAAGCGTGGAGGACATTCGAGATAGGGTATGCTCCTTAACACTTTTGGTCGACCAGGCGGTTGTGGTGGATGTCACTGGATTTTTTGTAACCAGTGCAAAGTGCAGACGTAGAAAGATATCCAGAAATGTTTAGAGGTGGGCTGGTGCACTGAACCGGAGAAATAATTTGCGATAATTAAATTATATATTCGCAAATATGACTTTCGAAAATGTTAAATATTTGTATAGATTAAATATGTATAAGAATACTGACAAATAGTACGAGTGGAAATTTAAAAAAAAATTAAAAAAATATTATTTTCAAATTGACCGGCCAAGTTTGCCAATACTACAGGAGCGATCTCCAATACGCACCGAACGGAAACGTAAATTCATATAGGGCAGATAGAGACATGCAGTAAACCGTGAGACAGCGATATTTCATATTCGCTCAGCGTCTCGAGGTGCGTTGGTGCTCAGCGCACCAGCGGACCTCGGGACCGGCAGCCGCTGGTTGTAAGGGATGCGACTGAAGAAAAGACTTAAAAATCAATATATTCGACTGCGACGGGTTCTCCAGTTTTTCGGTCGTATAATTTCAAATGTGTTTCATGTATCGCTCAGCTCCTTCAGGAAAAATCTCTTCAATTTAGTGTAGTACTTAAAATAATTTCATTTTTATACTATTTAACATGCTACATTTTGTCATAATGTTTTGTTATGTTTGGTCCTTGTATGAATTTGGGAAACTTATAATGTGCAAAGGACCTGAAAAATGAATTAATAAATGGAGTTTAAATGTAGTTTAAAGGGGACCGCACATCGTTTAAAAAAATATAGACCTATTCCCCGTTAAATATAGACCCGTTCTTCTTCTTCCTCTTTTTTTGGCCTGTTGGTCTGTTATGGTACTGCATCATCGTTTCCCTCTTGTGACGTCGACTGCCAGCTGTCTTTTCGTCTTTTGGGAGGTCGTCCTGGAGGTCTGCTTGCTTGGGGGATACTGCCCCTGGCCATTCTTACAGCTCATGGTTCCGCCATTCTGGACACATGTTCGTGCCAGAATTGATAGAATTATTGATAGAGATTAATCATTTATATATATTTTTTAAGTTTAAATTTAGATGAATATTATTCATAAAAATCTGTTGTGAATTAACAGTTTGATGTATCCAAGTTGAGCTGGTTGGTTGGAAGAAATTGCTATATATCAAGTAACGATGTTCACAAAAGAATGAAATAAATAATCGTTTATATGAAACTACTTTCTGTACAACTTAGTCTTCTTCTTCTTCTTGAATAATGGCCGTGAAGTCCTATATATGAAGGAGAATAGGCCAGTGTTAAGTGATCTCCACTTCATAGGATCTTGATAGTTCTATTCACATGGGTGACATTGGCACACTTAGTTGTTGCGTCCGTGGTTGATATTTTGAGTATACTACAGCAACTCGGACCGGGACTACTGTTATCTAGTGAGATAATATGTAGAGAAACTATTTTATAACTTAACTGTAAAGTTTACAACTAAATCAATATTTACAATAAGATGAGAATTAAAAGTGTAGCAAGCGAGCGAATGATTTCATTTTAAATGACGTGTACGGCCCAGTAATGCAGCTGATCCGGCTCGAAGGATCACTTTGTACGGCACCGGTACAAAGAACTGTAGAAATATGTAGATGGCTGTCGCGCAATGCTCGGAGATTTCGGCTCACTTTATGCTTTCTGGTGAAAAGTAGCAGGGTGAAGAGATTCCTCTTTAGTAGGTAGTAGATGGTCGCAAGTAAAAGGTAGTACACTGGAGCGAACTGAGAATGTATATTTTATTTTGGCGCTTCTTATGTGCGGTCAATTGCTCATCGTAAGCGCCTGTTTCCCCCCGTGCATGCCATCATAACTTGCGAAAAACCACAATTCTCGCAAGTTTTCGGATGCATGGGCTGGCCGATTTTTTATATTGTCTCGCGATGGCCGCGCATAAGGAACATTTCAGTTACGGTCGTGACACAGCACGGACCTCAACGAACATAAAATTATTACATAAAAAATACCAAATAATATCAAAATATAACCAAGAATTTATACATATAAACATAAACAAGAAAACAAATAGATCATATGTTTTAGGTGGCGCATACGTCCGATATATGACGACTATCGATATTTAATGTCTTCTTTCTTGAATGTATTTTTTTTGTCATCTATTTATTTTCTGTGTTTTTTTTATATTCTTGTTCTACGTGTTCAAGGATGTGGGCTGAAAAACATCTGGTGTCCCCGTGGCTGGGTTCGCCCTACATTGGTGGGATGTATCTTGGCCGAGAGGATGTTATTAGATGAGCCCAGACATTTTGATAGCTTCTATATTTAATGTATTATCTGCAATTTATGTGTTTTAGAAGTTGTTATTTATTTTTATCAAACACTGTTTATTCCACTTTTTTATGACGGTATAACCCTACCGGTTTCAAGGCTTTCACCTCATCTTCAGGGGAGCGCAAACAAGTCTTGTTTGCGCTCCCCTGAAGATGAAGTGAAAGCCTTGAAACTGGTAGGGTTATACCGTCATAAAAAAGTGGAATAAACAGTGTTTGATAAAAATAAATTACAATGTCTTTAAACCTCCACAATGTTAATGCCTTAACTATAAACAACATGTTTTAGAAGTGTTATTTAAATATATTTTGTACCTACTATGTTGCTGTCAATAAACCTATATTTATTTATATATTATACGAGGCGTATCCAGAAAGTAAGTGTACTGAGGCTCTCACGACCGGATGGATTTTATTTTCGACATGTTGGCTACACTTCCGTGTAGCCTGACCCTTTCCCTCCGCAACGAGACCGGTTCGAGGTCAGTACGTTGAGAAGTGTCGACGCGACAACACGTTTCGTGAAAAATGTCAAACCAATCTCCCGCCAAGTGCGAAATTTTGTAAAAAGGCAAGAGTTTTTGAGGCGCTGCAAACTCCATGGAGATGAATTTCTCCGCTCCATCGTTACTGGAGATAAAACTTGGGTTTCACACTACACGCCTGAAACCAAAAGGCAGTCTCAACAGTGGCGTCACACCTCTTCACCCTCCGCCAAAAAGTTCAAAACCACAATTTCAGCCAAGAAAATCATGGCATCCGTGTTTTGGAACTGTCAAGGCATAATTTTAATTGAATATATGCCTCAAGGGGAGACCATCAACTCTGCAAGATACTGTGAGACCCTAAAAAAATTGCGGAGGGCGATTCAGAACAAGAGGAGAGGCATGCTGACAAAGGAAGTCTGCCTGCTGCACGACAATGTCAGACCACACACGGCCAACGCCACGAAGGAACTGCTCGCCTCGTTTAAATGGGATGTCCTGACCTAGCACCTTCAGATTACTATCTCTTTACCTCCCTGAAGCTGCACATGGGTGGAAAAAGGTTTTCAACCGACGAGGAGGTAAATGAGGAGGTGGAGAAGTGGACGGAGGGGTTGGCGGGAAACTACTTCGAGGAAGGCATCAAAAAGTTGATACCCCGCTTCACCACCTGCATTGAGAGGAATGGCGACTATGTCGAAAAATAGCTTACATATGTACTACGGTAACCACGTAATTTTTTTGTTTAAATAAAAAAAAATGTAACCTACAAAAATTCAGTACACTTAGTTTCTGGATATGCCTCGTACATATATTTAATCACAAGCTAACAACCTATTAGAAGATATGTTTTTGCATATAGGAGTTTCATAAAAAAACGGGGATAAACCAATATTTCCTCTGTACTTAAGCACCTATTTATTAATTACACGATGCACTTGTTGAAGACGAAGACTGGAATTCTTTGAGATGAGAAAGAGACGGTAATACTCCGTACCTGTTATATAATTTCATGAGACCTCCCTCACGCACCCACTTGTCGATTGACTGCATTTGCGGTCTCGAATAGTTTCTCGTTCCGTGTCCAATGTTGAGTCGATGATGTCATATGTTGAATTCATGGGAATTTTGAACTGTGTTAGAAGGCATTTCTAAACATTTACTTTTTGCAGTGATCGCAAATGACCTTACGCCGGCCCTTGACTTGCAGCAAAAGTTCTCAAACTTTCAACAAATTAAAAATAAAAAGAAAAATACCATTCAATGAGAATTGTATTATACTTAAATTATATACAATACAATACAAGTTTGGCAGGGGGGCTATCTCTTACAGCCAACAGGACAGATGTTAACCCTTCCTTCCCTGTGATGTGTAACTAGTACACATTGCTTCTAAACACTTTAATATCTCTATAAATATAATAAATACTGGGTTCAGATTTTAGGTATTCCTCCGTAATACATTTACGCATTGAATGAAAAAATAATATTAATAATAATTAGCACATATCGGCCACATCAGAGATATTTTGTGAAAATCGGGAATAAATTCACCAATACAATCAAACGTGTGCCAGTGTGTGACGTAGGTATATTCATTCTAAAAAAAAACGCTATGGGTGAGGAAGCGACGCTATTCACTTCTCACTCTCACTATACTTCAGTATATGGGAACGCAATAAATAGAATCTCAGTTCGCTCGCTTCAGTAGCTTTCGGGCATCCATTTGAGGTGGTCGCTTCGCCCGTTTTGTGAAGGTCGTAACCCTTCCTTACCTGTGATGTGTAACTAGTACACATTGCTTCTAAAAACTTTAATATCTCTATAAATATAATAAATACTGGGTTCAGATTTTAGGTATTCCTTCGTAATACATTTACGCGTTGAATGAAAATATAATATTAATAATAATTAGCACTTATCGGCCACATCAGAGATATTTTGTGAAAATCGGAATTAAATTCACCAATACAATCAAACGTGTGCCAGTGTGTGACGTAGGTGTATTCATTCTAAAAAACCACTATGGGTGAGGAAGCAACGCTATTCACATCTCACTCTACTTCGGTATATGGGAACGCAAGAAATAGAATCTTAGTTCGCAATTGTGTTTCTTCCTTCGAGGTATAACATACACAGTGTTAGTCCGTCTCAGGTCTCAGTAGCTCTCGGGCATCCATTTGAGGTAGTCTCTTCACCCGTTTTGTGAACATCGATGTTTTTTTCATGTTTTCAGCAATTAAATTTCAATTATTATTACTTTTGACTTCAAATTTAATTAATTTAAGCGATTGGCTATGAATATTCTTATTTTTCTGATTTTAAATCGTTCATTTTTACATGTGTATTGAATACACAGCGCGCGTATTTTTTTACTTACTTTTTTAAGGTTAAGATACCTGTATACAGTAAATTTCACGAATCTATAGATTCTCATTAAATTATACGCTAAGAAAATATGTCTGCAACTCGAAACATTAAAGCGTTAATATCATTATTAATATACCATTTTTGAAAACACGGTTAAAGCATTTGCATTAATCACAAGATAACGAGGAAAAGTCTAGTTCATTTGGATCACGACAAATGACATGGCAACAAACACGGAGGTCATCAACACTATGAAATATAGCAACATTTATATAGTAATAATAAAAGGGCAATTTATAAAGCGCCGTTTAGAAAGTAAACTCTTTCAACGGGCGCTCCAATTCGGGACTCGAACAATTATCGACATATTAAAAATATTAGAAAATAAATTTACGTATAAGTTGAGTAGAATAATAGTATGCTAGTGGCTGCGGTCATTAGATTAGGTACTTCACTGTATCTGTATATGTTCATAAAAATATATTTGGTAAGAAAACCGCAGAAAACTTACTAGGGGAAGACGGACTACTAAGAAACATTTGTAGATCTTTCGATATGTGATAGTAACATATTGGCTCAAGGCGGAGTGTAGTTTATGTGTGTAGTGTTCATATATACTCGTATGCGTGTATCTTCAATATTTCAGCTGATCCGCTAACTCGTATATAGATATATCTTCAATATTTCGGCCGATCTACTAATTCGTATACATATATCATACGTTTATCTTCAATATTTCATCCGATCTGCTAATTCGTACATACGTGTATCTTCAATATTTCAGCCGATCTGCTAACTCATATATGCGTGTATCTTCAATATTTCAGCCGATCTGTTAACTCGTATATACATACGAGTATATCTTCAATATTTTGGCCGATCTGCTAATTCGTATACATATATGTGTATCTTCAATATTTCAGCCGATCTGCTAACTCGTATACACGTGTATCTTCAATATTTCAGCCAATCTGCTAACTCGTATATGCGTGTATCTTCAATATTTCAGCCGATTTGCAAACTGGTATATATGTGTATCTTCAATATTTCAGCCCATCTGCTAATTCGTATATACGTGTATCTTCAGTATTTCAGCCGACCTGCTAACTCGTATATACGTGTATCTTCAATATTTCAGCCGGTCTGTAAACTCGTATATACGTGTATCTTCAATATTTCATCCAATCTGCTAACTCGTATATACGTGTATCTTCAATATTTCAGCCAATCTGCTAACTCATATATGCGTGTATCTTCAATATTTCAGCCAATCTGCTAACTCGTATACACGTGTATCTTCAATATTTCAGCCAATCTGCTAACTCGTATATGCGTGTATCTTCAATATTTCAGCCAATCTACTAACTCGTATATGCGTGTATCTTCAATATTTCAGCCGATCTGCAAACTGGTATATATGTGTATCTTCAATATTTCAGCCCATCTGCTAATTCGTATATACGTGTATCTTCAATATTTCAGCCGATCTGCTAACTAGTATATACGTGTATCTTCAATATTTCAGCCGACCTGCTAACTCGTATATACGCGTATCTTCAATATTTCATCTGATCTGCTAACTCGTATATACGTGTATCTTCAGTATTTCAGCCGATCTGTTAACTCATATATGCGTGTATCTTCAATATTTCAGCCGATCTGCTAACTCGTATATAGATATATCTTCAATATTTCGGCCAATCTGCTAACTCGTATACACGTGTATCTTCAATATTTCAGCCGATCTGCTAACTCGTATATGCGTGTATCTTCAATATTTCAGCCAATCTGCTAACTCGTATATGCGTGTATCTTCAATATTTCAGCCGATCTGCAAACTGGTATATATGTGTATCTTCAATATTTCAGCCCATCTGCTAATTCGTATATACGTGTATCTTCAATATTTCAGCCGATCTGCTAACTAGTATATACGTGTATCTTCAATATTTCAGCCGACCTGCTAGCTCGTATATACGCGTATCTTCAATATTTCATCTGATCTGCTAACTCGTATATACGTGTATCTTCAGTATTTCAGCCGATCTGTTAACTCATATATGAGTGTATCTTCAATATTTCAGCCGATCTGCTAACTCGTATAGAGATATATCTTCAATATTTCGGCCAATCTGCTAACTCGTATATGCGTGTATCTTCAATATTTCAGCCGATCTGCTAACTCGTACATACGTGTATCTTCAATATTTCAGCCGATCTGCTAACTCATATACACGTGTATCTTCAATATTTCAGCCGATCTGCTAACTCGTATATATCATACATGAATCTTCAATATTTCAGCCGATCTGCTAACTCGTATATGCATGTATCATCAATATTTTATTAATATATTTATTTACATGACAAGTAATTTTATTATAGTTCAGAAAATGTAGGGTGAGTCCTGTGACAGCTCACAAATTTGCCCCAATACAACCTTGTATGTAACGATGTTCAGTAATTTTAATTATTTTATCAACTTTAATATAAGCCTCGATTCTAATAAATAGCAAGTTATTTAGGTAAATACATTACATAAAGTTGTATTGGGGCAAATTTGTGAGCTGTCACAGGACTCATCCTAGAATTTCCTAACTATAACACAAATTTTATGAAAAACTAAACAAGTAACAAAATAAAAACAGGCAATTTAAAGTGGACACGCAATTTATATAAATCAGGTTTTGTTGTCTTTCATTTGTCGTGTCCACGGTAAACTATGCTTTTGTATGTATCTTACTGAGGACATAAACCATAAATATTGAAAATAAGTTGACATTTTTTACCTATTGTTGATTAATTATTTAATGCCTCTGGCACAAACTCTCGTCAAATTGATATTAGGAAGTTATGAAACTTAATTATATGTATGTATCACGCGAGTCAACCCTCGTTGTAACATACTTAATTATTTCAGATTAATCAAACAGTCTATCTAACAATGTCCTTTATGTAATCTAAAACATTTTTTAAGATGTCAAGTTGGCGCCAGTCAGCAGTTTGGAGAGATTTGGTCAACGCATAGCGGGATTCGGTAGGATTTCCTCGAGCACGGATTGGGATTATTGCGTGTTATCCACTATCCACTATCCTCTCTCCACACTCCACTAGCCTCTTCCCACACCACACGGTCAATCCACACACAAAGGGTATCGACCTGCTCGCTACGGATAACTGTTCTGAGGCACAAAAAATCTTCAGAACCTCAACTCGTTCAGAAACTTGCTTCAGTTCACCTGTTGCATCTCAATTAAACTCATCGATTCCACAACACGAGATCAAAAACCTATCAAACTCACAACCTACGCGTTAATTAATTTAAAACAAACGTTAATTAATTAATTATAGATTATTTAATTAATAAAAAAATTAACGTTTTGATATTGTTTTAATATTTTTTTAGTTGTTGGAATTTTTTTGTATTTAAAAAAAATGCGGACTCTTCCGCCCTGTGGAGTGTTGCTTTTGACTATCTTAAAGATCGTCCATGGAACCACTTCGGATGTCACCACCTATGATCAGAGACAGACTGGAGATTTGAATATTCACGTCAGTGTTAAAGACATGAGAATTATTGCCCTTTTGGGTGGTGGAATCGGAGGTCTAGAGGTTAGTTGAATTTATTGATATGAACAAATTTTTTATGGACAAATAAATTTAAAAAAAATGCAAAGAGATTTTTCAACAAATATTTAATAAATATTGGTTCACAAAATAAATTGAAATTATAGAATAAAAAGTAATTATAAAATCATATTTTTTTTAAATACATGTATGTATTTTGATTGTATTATTTTGATATTGCAAAGTTTTTCTCTCTACATCAATAATTTAAATCTCTCTCATTGTCATCTCATCTGATCCTCCACTTTGTATTGTGTCTTCTATTATACTTGTCACTCACTGGTAATTGGCATTTAATTAAATTCGTTCAAATCTCCACCTTTCACTCAAAACTTTGTAAAACAATTTTATGGACGGTTGGAAAAAAAAACTACCATATTGTTGTACACTGTAAAATGAAGTTTAAAATTCAAATAAATAATTAAATAATAAATCTTTTTTTACGCTACTCACGATTTAAAAAAAAAAGGTCCTGCAAGAATAATGATTGAAAATATGTCGCATTTTATTTGTGCAAAAATCACTGTAAAATCAAACATTACTTGAATTAATAATTACTATTTTTTATTCCGACACGAAATTTTTCTTTGAAGGGACATTTTTAAACTTTTAGAAACTTGCTTTAATTAATTTTTAAAATCAAGCAGATTCAAAGTACAACGTGATTCAACAATTATTTTGATCTTTATCAATTGTCCCTCACCCAAAATATTGTAGCATTCTTATTGAATTCGTATATGTTTCGTATTGGAATAGTATACGGTTTTTATAACAGTGAGTAAAGGACAGTGTATCCTTTTGACATAATTTTCTAAAAGATTTCACAAATACTTTTTCGGTGATTTTTTATGAATGTTCTTTCGTCCTTATTGAAAATACACCCAAAACATTTTTATTCAGAAATCCTTTGATAGATTGACAAAATACACAAAAAGCTTAATTTATATTGAGTTACACTTTCGTTGTACTAATACAGTACAACCTGGTGGATTCATTGCCATGTGACAATATCTTTCAACCAGCTAAAAATCTGTTAAAAAAGCCTTAAGTAAAAAACAAGATTGGAGTATTTTTTTTATCGGATGTCAATGGAAATCGAACCCACAATCTCTGGCTTGGAATATACAGATTTCTTCCCAACTAAGTCATAATAGTCGAGTATTATTTGTTTACCAAGTAAAAGCTTACTTTTTGTAACAAGAACGTTACAACGTTACAACTCTTTTACTGATCCCAAACCATAATCTAACACTATTCAAGGGATCCTTCTCATACTCAGCCAGCAAATGCTGGAATGAGTTGCCCCAGGCCTTGAAGGAGCGGGTGAATAGTTGTACATTCAGAGATGCTCTAAAGTGTTATCTTCTGAGTCTAGTGGTTAATAGGTCTCTTATTTGCTTTTTCTTTTCTCTCTTTTGGCTGGTGGTGAATCGGGGATTGTGCGTACATGTTTGTGCGTTATCTTCTCAATCATTCTTATATTACTGCTTAACTATTTCAATGTATTGTGTCGTAGTTTTTTATGTGTGAACATCATTTCCCATTTGTCATTTTACTTTTATAAAGTTTGGACTCCTTGAGGCTTTTATTTTTTTCGTTCTTGCTGACAGTTGACCTGAGGGGGTATATGTGGGTTTACTTTTTATTTTGTTTTCTGCCATACATTTTGTTTTTTTTTTTAAATCTAGATATACGGGGGTGTGGGCTGAAAGCCCCCCGATATCCTTGCGGTCGGGCTCGCCCTACATTAGTGAGGTGTATGGTATCTCGGCCGGGGGAATGTTTGTGGGATGAGCCCGGACCTTTTAATATCTTCTCTCTTGAATGTATTTTTCTGCCATTATTTATTTTCTGTCTTTTTTCTCTTCTTATTCTACATGTGCAAGGGTGTGGGCTGAAAAACATCTGGTGTCCCCGTGGCTGGGCTCGCCCTATATTGGTGAGGTGTATCTTGGCCGGGGGAGGGGGGGGGGGTGTTATTAGATGAACCCAGACCTTTTGATAGCCTCTGTCTTTAATGTAGTATCTGCAATTAATGTGTTCTTGAAGTATGTTTAAATGTACGAGGCATATCCAGAAAGTAAGTGTACTGAATTTTTGTAGGTTACAATTTTTTTTATTTAAACAAAAAAATTACGTGGTTACCGTAGTACATATGTAAGCTATTTTTCGACATAGTCGCCATTCCTCTCAATGCAGGTGGTGAAGCGGGGTATCAATTTTTTTATGCCTTCCTCGAAGTAGTTTCCCGCCAATCCCTCCGTCCACTTCTCCACCTCCTCCTTTACCTCCTCGTCGGTTGAAAACCTTTTTCCACCCATGTGCAACTTCAGGGAGGTAAAGAGATAGTAATCTGAAGGTGCTAGGTCAGGAGAATGCGCGTGATGGTTCAGGACATCCCATTTAAACGAGGCGAGCAGTTCCTTCGTGGCGTTGGCCGTGTGTGGTCTGGCATTGTCGTGCAGCAGGCAGACTTCCTTTGTCAGCATGCCTCTCCTCTTGTTCTGAATCACCCTCCGCATTTTTTTTAGGGTCTCACAGTATCTTGCAGAGTTGATGGTCTCCCCTTGAGGCATATATTCAATTAAAATTATGCCTTGACAGTCCCAAAACACGGATGCCATGATTTTCTTGGCTGAAATTGTGGTTTTGAACTTTTTGGCGGAGGGTGAAGAGGTGTGACGTGACCGTTTTTAAACTCGCGACACCACTTGTACACACTCGTACGATTCATAGCTTTATCACCATATGCAGTTTTCACCTCATTATAAACCTCAACCGGAGGTTTTTCCTAGGTAACGGAGATAACGGATGACGCCGCGTATTTCGCACTTGGCGGGAAATTGGATTGACATTTTTCACGAAACGTGTTGTCGCGTCGACACTTCTCAACGTACTGATCTCGAACCGGTCTCGTTGCAGAGGGGAAGGGTCAGGCTACACGGAAGTGTAGCCAACATGTCGAAAATAAAATCCATCCGGTCGTGAGAGCCTCAGTACACCTACGTTCTGGATACGCATAGTATTATGTACATACTATGTTGCTATCAATAAACCTATATTTATTTATTTATTATTTGTTTAACTTAACTTGTTAACAGGTAGATAAGTTAGACGTCGAATCAAAATGGCACATGCAGGATTTTTAAAGATTAGATTACTTTTCTGCAATGGTTACTTGAATCTTAAACTTCTGCGGCACATGATTAAGTGATATGTAAAGTTTATTTTACTTTATGGTGTTGAACGAAGGACCATGAAGACCAGAATTCTAGATAAGTTAGAAGAATTCGAAATATAAATTCATCGGAGAATGTTCCGAGTTTCTTTATTTGATCGTATCTCAAACACCGAGGTGTTGCGTCGAGGTGTAGAACGAGAGGTCTTAACCTGTAAGCGAGTATGGACGCACGGGTGCGTATGAACCAAACTTATCTCAAGTTACATAGTACGAACGCGCCGGTGTGTTTCGCATTAACATCTTATTTAATCGTATTTCAAACACCGAGGTGCTGCGTCGAGGTGTAGAACGTGATCTCTTAACCTGTAAGCGAGTATGGACGCACGGGTGCGTATGAACCAAACTTATCTCAAGTTACATAGTACGAACGCGCCGGTGTGTTTCGCATTAACATCTTATTTAATCGTATTTCAAACACCGAGGTGCTGCGTCGAGGTGTAGAACGTGATATCTTAACCTGTAAGCGAGTATGGACGCACGGGTGCGTGTGAACCTAACTTATCTCAAGTTAGTACGAACGCACCGGTGCGTTTCGCATTAACATCTTATTTAATCGTATCTCAAACACCGAGGTGCTACGTCGAGGTGTAGAACGAGAGCTCTTAACCTGTAAGCGAGTATGGACGCACGGATGCGTGTGAACATAACTTATCTCAAGTTAGTACGCAAATTAACATCTTATTTAATCGTATCTCAAACACCGAGGTGCTCCGTCGAGGTGTAGAACGAGAGCTCTTAACCTGTAAGCGAGTATGGACGCACGGGTGCGTGTGAACCTAACTTATCTCAAGTTAGTACGAACGCACCGGTGCGTTTCACATTAACATCTTATTTAATCGTATTTCAAACACCGAGGTGCTGCGTCGAGGTGTAGAACGAGAGCTCTTAACCTGTAAGCGAGTATGGACGCACGGGTGCGTGTGAACCTAACTTATCTCAAGTTAGTACGAACGCACCGTTGCGTTTCACATTAACATACAAGAAAAGTATATATTATACCAAAAAAGTTAATTGTATTGATATCTATGGATAATTTCTCATATCAAAATTCAATTAGCAATACAGTTTTCGCTTATACCGATTTATAATAATAAAACGAAATATGTATCATAATTCTTATTTATATAACACTTTTATTGCAAAAACAATCTGGCGGGCTTATTGCCAGGCGGCAATCTCTTCCAACCAACCAGACAAACGTAAATGAAGCAAGTTACATGGTTGCATAAATCATTTAAATGACTATACATCCCCACGAAATCCATAAACACATACGTGAGCATATGCCTACGGACCCCACAATAACGGACAATCACCCGAACATTATTTTTCATATAAAGTGAGATATCATCAATCAAAAGGAAAGGATGGGATGGTGGAGAGAAAAGTAATTCTTCAACCTCACATAATTAAAATATGTAAATAAATATTAAAAAACTCACTCCCTGAGAACATATTGTTCCTATATAACTCACTAGCTTACATGTTAAATACCATAAAATGCCAAAATATTGTCTATCTGGGTCATATATTGAGAGGAGAAAATACCACTTAATAAAATTAATATTGATGGGCAAAATTGATAAACGACTCGGAATTAGTAGAAGGCGCCTGTCTTGATTAGACAACATTCACAAACGGACATATATTCAGACAGTTGAGGAAGTGTTCCGTGCCACCAAAGACAGAGATATTTTCTCAAGAGTGATCGCCAACATCAGGGGGACCAGACAGGGCACATAAAGAAGAAGGAAATATCACTGAGCATATCTGAATAAATTCAAATTGAGTTTTTTATGATAACTTGATTCAAGTTTTTTTATGAACTGGATATTTTTTTTTATAATGAACTGGATATTTTTTTGTGGTGAACTAGTTATCTCTTAAGTTCGCGCTGTTTTGTGACCGTTACCCACGCACTCAAAATAATGTATAATTATACTTGAGAAAATGTAGGATAGTTTTTGTGACATTTCAAATGTCATGTCTCAAAGGGATGCGGTAAAATCGTTTTTTTTTTACAAATCGAATAGTTTTTTTATAAATCGAACAATTGTTTTTCTCTAAACTGACGTTTTAATTCCTAATTTTCATTATACTGACTTTCTAATGTATTGTATGATTTGTATCTATCTTTAAATAGGCCAAGATCCACAAGGAATTAATACTAATTACGAACATTTCATTTTAGGTATGAAAAAAATTCAATTATCAAATACCCCATCCCTAGTCAATGCAGACTAACGTAGTGACTTTTGACAAACGTCACAAAATATTATTTGATTTTAACAAACTTCCACATTTTTGATAATTTGTATGAAGATGTATTAATTTGTCAATATTGTTAGTTTTATGTAATGTATTTACCTAAATAACTTGCTATTTATTAGAATCGAGGCTTATATTAAAGTTGATAAAATAATTAAAATTACTGAACATCGTTACAAGGTTGTATTGGGGAAAATTTGTGAGCTGTCATACGACTCATCCTAGATTTTCCGAACTATAGTAAAGATGTTTTATAAATTCACTGAAAATGAATCTTACTTTTGGCAGTAGACGAGTTTTTAGTAAATCAGACATTTAGCAAAGATGTCTCTTATAAATTCACTGAAAAAGAATCTTACAGCAGTAGACGAGTTTTAGTAAAGCTGAATATATGGTTTACGAATTCCTGGAAGAAATTTTAGATTTTCTTTTGAGTAATTACTTGTATTGTTTTACACTTATATTGTATACGATACGACCTGGCGGGTGTATTTCAGATCATACGTTAACAACCAACAAGATGTTGGAATCGCACTCTAAACTCCCGGGTGGAAGACAAGCGTTTTACTATGCCACGTAAGTCATTCATTCTGAAAATAATGTCTTATTCAGAAAAAAATAATACAAATTCAGTTAAATAAATAAGGTGCGTACTTTTGTAAGCCCGCATAATGCGTAACTGTCAAATATCAAACAGTGGCGTACCTCTCATAAGATTATTTATTTATTTAACACTTTTATTGCAAATACAATCTGGTGGGACTATTGCCAGGCGGCAGTCTCTTCCAATCAACCAGACAAAAGTTAAAGAAGCAAGTTACGTGGTCGCATAAATCATTCAAATAACTATCCATCTCTACGAAATCCATAAACACATACGTGAGCATATGCCCACGAACTCCACAAAGACGTACAATCACCCGAACATTATTTTTCATATAAAGTGAGATATCACCAATCAAAAGGAAAGGAAGGGATGGTGGAGAGGAAAGGAAAAGAAAAATCAGGAATGAAACACGTTATTTTACTGACTAGAAATTAAGAGTTTTTTCAGTCGCCTCTTAAAGCATGCCAAGGACGGAGCGAGTCTTATATTGGTTTGTAACTGATTCCGGAGTTTCACTGCATGAACAGTAAAGGACGACATAAAAAAAGAGGTGCGGTGAACTGGAAAGGCCAATAGACAATCTCTGTTTGAGCGTAGCGCTAATCCATGATTGGAAAGACGCTGAAAATTTTCGGCGAGATAAGAGGGGGCGGCGGGACAGTTAAGGATGTTATACAATAGAGACAGTATGTGAATTTGGCGTCTATTTCTAACATTCAACCAGTTCAATGTCTTCTGGTATGAAGTTATATGATCGTACTTTCGTAGGTCGAAAATAAATCAAAGAAAATAAAAAAAAGGTTACGCCCTGATCTAAAAAAAATCACATTGACCGCTGAATATATATTTTCTTTAATCACGGCTGAATCCTTGAAAAAAGTAAAAAGGCAGGTACAGTTCATTGACATATACCCTTACAAACCCATTCTGTACCGTAAGGTCACTCCAGGCTCCCTTGATACATATTACATCCAAAGAAATTCGGAATAGAATGGCGATGGGCGTATTGAGCTCCCAGCAAAATTCCACACATAGCTCTGCATGCATGGGGTACCGGATGGACGGCGTCCACCAGGGAGACTCCCGAAACGATGGAGAGATAGCTGGAGCTCAGCATCACAAGAGGACAATCCTGTAGTAACAGACTCTTGAGTCTACAGAAAGTTGAAGAAGAAGACATTTGGTCCTTGAATTTGCTCCTCCTTTAACCCTGCACTCGGGGAAAACTGTCTCCCCCTTCCCCCCACATTATTATACCATAGAGTAAGGGATTTCAAGAAAAAAATTAACCTCTCATTTTGGCTATGAGTTTAGATAAACTAGTTTGCACTTTTCAAAACAATATTATATTCAATCTGCGAATAATAATTTAAAATTATTTCCTGTTATCAAAATTATTATACTTAATTTTGAAATATAATATTTCTCTGTCAATTACTTATGACAGCTAGATGATTCAAATTCAATTTTCCAAATAATATAATGTGTTTTATATGGAACATGCGCTAATATTTAATTATCCATTTGATTCATGGAAAATTTTAACCTTAAAAAAGCATCCTACAATTATTTTTGTGCAGTCAAGCAATGAAATTAATTTTACAAAATGTCATGGTGATCTCAGTATTTAAAACATGGTAACCATTTAATTCAATGTTACAATAAAAGTAAAAAAAAACATAATGAAAGAAAAACTTATTATGCCATTGACAATAAGGACTATTGTATCCTTACCATAAATAATTTACAAAAAAAGAGCCAAAAATATAATACAGATGGAATATATAATTTCTCGTAAGCTATATGATATATCCCATACTTTTATTCATTTTGAATTCTGTAAACACTATAAAAAAAATTAAAACATATAAATGAATGTCTAGTTCAAACATATGATAAGTTATTTTACAAAAAAAAAAAATTGTGGTATGTTGATTTGACTTGTATCACTTAAGTCCAAATGTTTTCCAGCCTGAATAAGTCAGAGCATTTATGAGCAGATACCACACTGGTATGCCCCTCGTATGTACAGGTGATGTTACAGATAAAATTTGATGCATCTATTCTCATTAGTATGTCAACTAGAACCGATATAAAACGTGTTAATTCGATATATTCTGAAATGTTAAATGTTGCAACTAAATTTCGTTTAATTTTTTTGGTCTTACCATTATTTTGAAAGTAACTTGATAACTTAAATTCTTAACATTTCAGAATATAACACATATTCTATCCGTTCTAGTTGACATACTACTGAGGGTAGAGGAATCAAATTATAACTATAACATCGCTTGACTGTACAATGGATGTGGCCAGTGTGGTATCTGTCTATACACACTCTAACTCGGTCAAGCCGAAAGTTTTTAGACCATAGTTGTATATACCCTCATATTTCGTATTTATTCAAATATTCAATGTTATTTGTATCGGATGTATGCGTTACTTAAAATATATTATTTTATTTGTAATTACTGTATAAATATTGTAGAGAAAAAATTGTAATCATTGTACCTATTTTAATGAAATATTCCTTATGCGTGGCCTTCGCAATAGTCACTATAAATAATCAAACAGCCCATGCGTGCAGAGAGCGCGTGGTATACATGGTATCTAGTAAGCCGCGATGGCATACACAGGCGAATAAAGGGGCTTATGATTAGCGATGGGCTGCACCTAAGGAACGTAAAATGAGCAAAATACATTCTCAAATTCTGGAACGTCTACTGTATTTTATTTACGACAAACTTCTACATGCTAAAGAGGAATCTCTTCACCCTGCTACTTTTCACCGTAAACGCAAGACGTAAACCAGAATCTACGAGTATTGAGCGACAGTTTTCCACCTATTTTACAGTCTTTGTACCGGTGCTGTACAGTTATAAATGTATAATTTTAATAGTTTCTGAACATTTATTCGAATGATTTTCTGAAAGAGTATCAATGATTAAACTGTTTGTTAATTATTGCACTATTTTTTTTTTCAGGATTATGACTATAATTATGACTACGCAGAATTGACAGTGAAACCAATAAATGCTACAACTACCGCAGCCACAACAACAACCAAGATAATTGAAGAAGAAAATATTGATGCTACAACTGAAAAAATTGTCGAGATTACGCCATCACACTCTGTGCTTCATTCAAAACCAAACTCTTCCATCCCCAATAAACCACTGGCTATAAGTTTAAATGAACATGGCGTAATAAACTCACAAAAACCAAGTTTAACTATTATTCATAAACCTAACAACGTGTCAATAAATAAACCATCTTTATTGGACAACAAAATAAATGGATCACAACTATTTGGAAACAAAAATAAAACGCAAGTATCAGAAAAGCCAAGTAATGGTAAACCATCTGATTCTGAAATCCCCGTAAAAGTTTTGGTTACACCTGTAGAAATTTTACATAATAACCACGAAGAGAATAATACTTCATCTAAACCTGATGCTTCAACTATAATACCGACTAAAAAGATCAGACAAGCAGATTGTATCGAAGGATACAGGAAAGACAGGAGAGGAGTTTGTAGACCTAAAGCGAGAAGACCAACACAGCCATCACTGTGAGTATTCAGAAAGGTATATTAACCCTTCCCTTACGGTGATAAAAATAATACGCGTGCTCCGGTGTTGGGTAGTGAGTACGCAATAAAAAATTAGCGATTTTAAATCGGAAAAATAAGAACATTCATAGATAATCCCCTTAATTAATTATAATTGAAGTTAAAAATTATAATAATTGAGATTTATTTGCTGAAAACATTAAAAAACCATCTGGCAACGCTCACGGAACGGGCGTACGTCTAATCTATTAGCGAGCCCAGAAGCAACTGCGGCGCGGATCAGTAGTGGCTTACCCCGGCGTGGCTTACGCTTGCGACAATTGAGCTCCTCGCAATTCAATGGAGTATGCAAGAGTGAGATGCGAATATAGTGTCGCGCTTCACGCATACTATTCACCTATCGTCAAGACGAGGCACTCGCAGCGTTTAAATGCGAATTTGTTTTCGATCTTTACAAAACACCTCGATGTAGTCGATACATTCTGATTATTATTAATATTATTTTTTAAATCAATGCGTAAATATATTATGGAGGAATACCTAAAATCTTAACCTTGTATTTATTATATTTATAGAGATATTGATGGTTATTAGAAGCAACGTGTAGAAGATACCCAACACAGGGAAGGAAAGGTTAATTAGAAAATTTCAATTCTTCATTAAACTGTATTTCATTGTAATTTATTTTTAACAAACACTGTTTATTCCACTTTTTTATGACGGTATAACCCAACCGGTTTCAAGGCTTTCACCTCATCTTCAGGGGAGCGCATATATTTTCGCCTTTTTTGCCGTACCACTACTTTCCTTTCATTATACTGAATCTATGTTTTTATTTTGTAATATTTTAATTTGTCAATAATAGTGGGCTCGAATCCAGTGTTAAAGCGCCTTTGAAGAGAATCTGCTCTCCAAACGGCGCTATAGAAATTATCCTTTTATTATTATTGAGTTAAAATTATAATAAAAAGGTGCGATAAGTTAGAGAAACGTTAAAAAAACGTGGCTATAACTTATGAATACAATTTTGAAAAAGGGTAAAGGGTCTTAATATATATTCTTTATAATTAAGGCATTGACGTTGTGGAGGTTTAAAGACATTGTAATTTATTTTTAACAAACACTGTTTATTCCACTTTTTATGACGGTATAACCCTACCGGTTTCAAGGCTTTCACCTCATCTTCAGGGGAGCGCATATATTTTCGCCTTTTTTGCCGTACTTGCATTTAATATGTTGTTTATAGTTAAGGCATTAACGTTGTGGAGGTTTAAAGACATTGTAATTTATTTTTAACAAACACTGTTTATTCAACTTTTTATGACGGTATAACCCTACCGGTTTCAAGGCTTTCACCTCATCTTCAGGGGAGCGCATATATTTTCGCCTTTTTTGCCGTACTTGCATTTAATATGTTGTTTATAGTTAAGGCATTAACGTTGTGGAGGTTTAAAGACATTGTAATTTATTTTTAACAAACACTGTTTGAGGTGAAAGCCTTGAAACCGGTAGGGTTATACCGTCATAAAAAAGTGGAATAAACAGTGTTTGTTAAAAATAAATTACAATGTCTTTAAACCTCCACAACGTTAATGCCTTAACTATAAACAACAAAACTGTATTTCCATTGCATAAATAGGTGTGATAAAACCCACACTATTTGGTTTGCATATAACTTTTTGAATCCATTTTCATGATTTTTGCAGATAATTAAAGATTAACTAAAATTTTGTAATTCATTATTACACGATTGCAAAGAGAAAAGATTATATTAAAAAAGTTACAAGCAAACCAAATTGGATGACGTCCAAAATAAATCCCACACCATAGATATACTACCTTGATCAAAAAGTTTTAGGACCGGCCACCGTGTGGCGCTGTCAGTCACCCGATGGGAATTCTTTTTTTTTGTTAAGTTACCACATCTATCATTGACACTTCTCTCTAAATTTCAGCGTCATAGCTTGACATTTGTAAAAGTTACGCTGTACTGAGTACATCTACCTAAGTGCGTGTTTTCGATTTTTTACAAGTTTGAAAATGGCATAAATTGTGCATCAACGAGTTTGCTTTAAATTTTGTGTGAAAAACGGATTTCAAGGTCCGCAAACGCTGGAAATGTTGGAGAAATGTTTTTCGGTGGCACAAACGTTTCAGAAGTGGTCGTGAGTCGGTCGAGGATGACGAACGCAGTGGCAGTCGAAAACCAATGAAAACACCGATAAAATCAAAGAAATGTTGGCCGAAAACCGCAAATTGGCTATTAGCGAGCTGGCAGAGGACTTGAACATCACTTATGGATCCGCTCAAGACATTTTGGTTAGTGATTTGGGCCTCAGACGTGTCGCTGCAAAACTGGTGCCGTAACACTTCAATTTCATGTAAAAAAAGAACCGCAGTTAAATCGCGAAAGACATGATTCCCATGAGTTTTGACGAAAAACAACATGATTACTATCCAGCAGCCTTCGAATTCACTTGATCTGGCTCCCTGCGAGTTTTTCCTGTTCAACCGACTTAAAAAAACCGCTTCGCGGAACGCGTTACAGCATCCGAGAGGATGTCATGAAAAAATCGAAGACGGCTCTGATGAACATACCGAAAATTGAGAACCAGCGGTGTTTCGAGGATTAGATCAAGCGCTGGCGTAAGTGCGTTGCAGTCGATGGGGAGTGCTTTGAAGGGGACCATATCGATTTTGATGAATAAACTTGTATTTTCGATTTTATGAATAAAGTCCTGAAACTTTTTGATCAAAGTAGTAGTATTTTGAATTTTTTTTATAGCAATCATAACTCTATATTGTCTATGTGATGAAATAATTGTTTTTTTTTTGCTCCGAATAGTTAAAAATATTTCACATATTATTTTTCCTGGTTACTATAACTAAATACATTTTGTTGTTAAGATAATAAACTAGTTTATACATTAACTAAAATAAATTCAATTGCTTATCTAATATATTGTTATTGTGCAAGGTGTTATCTTATCTCGAGAATTATAATTTATAGATAGAACACAACATATCAAGGCTAAAAAAATCATTGATTTTAGGTATTGGCATAAATTGTCAAAATCGATTAGATTATTTGAAATTAATTCACAAAATTCAATCACCGAAATTTTTCAGACACAAAGTAACATCAGTAATGCATACAAACCAACACGCCATGTCCTTTTTGGGGTAAGCAGAGTATAGATTTTCACGCCTTTCTATCCATGCACACAGCTCTCGCCTTATCCGCAACCATGCACGCGCTTGTCTTTCTCTTACTTTTTACATTTCCTTAACCCTTTATAGGGCAAGTATTTATTTTTTGAGATATTGAGTTTTTTGTTGAATAAATCATTATTATGTGAATCAAATCAACTTTATTTATTCGAAAATGTGTTTTAAAATTATTATTTTTTTAAAACACATTTTGGAAATGAGGCGGTCACATATGAGACCTGTGCCCATTTCAGGGGGTCATGTCAGTGGTTGCAAAAGTGACCAATGAATGTTTAGGTAATAATATCTAAGTTTAGGTTGTATTAGGAAATAACACTCTTATATGAGATATAATGAATGGTGATTTACTTATAATAACTATTTACATATTTGACAATAAATTGACCGGATGTTTAGATCGTTGCTACTGAACATGCAGCTAACTTCACGACGATCCGTCTTAAATAAGACCTCTGCCCGTCCACTACATTTGCCAATTTGACATTTGTGTTACTTAAAAAGGTTTCATTAAGAAAATGAATCCTTATAAGTATAAACATAAGGGTGGTCGCATATGCCACCCATTTCTGCTTATGCCCGTTAAAAGGTTAAGTTAAAATTATGTGCCTCCTTCCTCACTCTTCATTCATTCCAGACAAATATATTTGTTTTCTTAAGTCTTTCGCAACTCATTCTCTCCATAAAGCCGTTGGATATATTCACCATGCACAACTGTGATTGCCCAGAGCGACATGATATAGAAAGAACCATCAACAATTGAAAGTCAAGACAACCGCGCAAAATACTTTTTATAAGTACCAGGTCTGTAAATATGAAACCGGAATATTTGCTCATAGATGGCTCTAGTTATCAATGTAGTGACTGTCAAACCGCGTCATTGGTACCTTTTTCTTGTGTTTACATTTGTCAAAGACTTTTAACTCACAACAATACAAGTTTAATACAACTACATATGTTTTCATAGCGTTGAACATGTCTGTTTTTGCACCTGAAACCTACGATTTGCGGACATCATTGATTTTCTGTTACCATTTGAAGAAAACTGCTGCAGAATCGCATCGAATCCTTGTCGAAGCGACTGCAAGGCCAAATCGCTATGGACGGAAGACAATGCTATGTGTTTGGTGGGATCAGAAGGGTGTTATCTATTATGAGCTGCTAAAACCTGGCGAAACCGTTAATACTGAACGCTACCGACAACAAATAATGGATTTGAACAAAGTATTGTGTGAAAAACAACCAGAATATCACAAAGTGATCTTGCTTCATGATAATGCACCATCGCACACAGCAAAACCGGTCAAGGAAACGATTGAGGCGTTTAGTTGTCAAATACTTTCACATGCGGCTTACTCACCAGACTTGGCTCCATCCGATTACTACTTATTTGCATCGATGGGACACGCACTTGCTGAGCAGCGCTTCACTTCTTACGAAAATGTACGAAAACGGCTCGATGATTGGTTTGCCTCAAAAGAGCAATAGTTTTTTTGGTGTGGCATCCACAAATTGCCAGAGAGATGGGAAAAATGTGTAGCTAGCGATGGGCAACACTTTGAATAAAATATTTTTTACCATTTTCATACAATAAATGTGTATTTTCTATAAAAAAAATCCAGTTTCATATTTACAGACCTGATATACACAGACAAACAATACACTCACACACATGATACAACAGTGGAATAGGTACTCCTCAAATCACTGACATAGGACACAAAAGGAGTGACAAAACATAAAAAACATACAAAACACTCTCTCTCTCTTAATATGGCCCAGGACCAGGAGGGATGGAAACAGGTAATGCACCAAGTTAGAGACAAAGCAGAGGATTACGAAGCTCAGCATTGAGCATGTGATAAAGAAGGTCATGATTGTTTAATGTAAATTTTTTTTCATTTTCAGATTAAAACAAATAATTCAACTATCAAGAAGAGTGCAAGCTGCAAAACAACAATAAGCTTGGATTAAAAAATACTCATCTAGTTCCAGAATTAGAAAAATGACATAATAAATTAAATGCAAATTAAAACTTTTTGATGTGTGTTTGAAATTATCAATTTCCTTTATTTATTAGCCATAAAAACAGCCATAAATAAAGTCTTTCACATATAAATTATTATTCTTTATTCATAAACCAATTTAATATTATTCATGGATCAAAAAGCTACCTACAATTGTTTTCTACCTACCATGCGTGTTAAAAAATTTGTTCATCCATAACTTCATACCAAAAGGCATTGAACTGGTTGAAGGTTAAAAATAGACGCCAAATTCACATACTGTCTTTATTGTATAATATCCTTAACTGTTCCGTCACCCCCTCTTATCTAGCCGAAAATCTTCAACGTCTTTCCAATAATGGATTAGCGCTACGCTCAAACAGAGATTGTTTATTGGCCTTTCCAGTTCACTGCTCCTCTTTTTTACGTCGTCCTTTACTGTCCATGCAGTGAGACTCTGGAATCAGTTACAAACCAATATAAGACTCGCTCCATCCTTGGCATGCTTTAAGAAGTGACTGAAAAAACTCTTAATTTCTAGTCAGTAAAATAACGTGTTTCATTCCTGATTTTTCTTTTCCTTTCCTCTCCACCATCCCTTCCTTTCCTTTTGATTGGTGATATCTCACTTTATATGAAAAAGAATGTTCGGGTGATTGTCTGTCTTTGTGGGGCTCGTTGGCATATGCTCACGCATGTGTTTATGGATTTCGTGGGGATGGATAGTCATTTGAATTATTTATGCGACCACGTAACTTGCTCATTTACTTTTGTCTGATTGGTTGGAAAATATTGTCATCTGGCAATAAGCCCGCCAGATTATATTTGCAATAAAAGTTAAATAAATACAATAAATAAATAATCTATTAAGCACTTTATATATTTTTGCTTATCTTGATGCTTTCAGAGTGAAAAAAAGTTCCACAGATTTTTTTAAATGAATTTCTAAAACTGGTGAAGCTAGAAGGTATGTACTCAACAGTACAAAAAATAACAAATACTTACACTTTTATTCGACAACCTGTCAATGATGGTGGGTTCAAATCCTGAATTAGAACACCTTTGAGTAGTTTGTTTTCTAGATGGCACTATATAAATTGTCCTTTTATTACTAATCTCCGTGGCCTAGTTGATAAGAAGCTGTCTTCCAGCCCGGGAGCTAAGGGTTTGATTTTAAAAAGGTTGCCAGTTTTCACTTACGCCTCTTTGACATGTGTCACATCACATTATCGGCCACATCAGAGATATTTTGCGAAAATTGGGAATAAATTCACCCATACAAACGTGTGCCAGTGTGTGACATAGGTGTATTCATTCTAAAAAAAGCTATGGGTGAGGAAGCGCCGCTATTCAGGTCTCACTCTCACTCGATTTCGGTATATGGGAACGCAAGAAAGAGAAACTTAGTTCGGGGTTGTGTTTCTTCCTTCGAGGTATAACATACACAGTGTTAGTGTTTCCAACCCGTCAGTAGTTTTGGAACTTTCGTTCGAGGTGGTCGCTTCGCCCGTTTTGTGAACGTCGTCCGATGTTTTTTTTATGTTTTCAGCAATTCAATTTCAATTATTATCACTTTTGACTTAAAATTTAATTAATTTAAGCGATTGGCTATGAATATTCTTATTTTTCCGATTTTAAATTGCTCATTTTTACATGTGTATTGAATACATAGCACCAGAACTGGCGCATTTTTTTAGCACAGGAAGGGAAAGTTTAAGGGCATCAATTTATTTGACGGGTTCGTGTTAATCCTCACAATTTATATTTACTAAATAAACTATTGTTAATTTATTGTGATGGATAAGGTAATAAAATAAAATAATTTAAAATATGGAAAACAGTTTTAATACAAACACTAATCCACAATAAAATTGTCACTTTAATATACAATAGGTACATTCCATCGGAAACGGTAAATACATCAGTACCATTTGTCTTTGTAGATAAGTTCATTAACACCACAGTTCTTGGAGACGACTATCATATGTTTTTGAAAACATGGACCTGTTCTTGGAAAGGAGTATTGAAAACATGGACTTGTTAGCGGTTGAATATACAATATGTTTGTCAAAAAAAAGCAGGTGCTTTATAAGGGCAAAGCAATCATTATTTGATTCTGACAAATCAAATATATTATCAAGTTCCAAAATAAATTCTCAAGATCGAATGAATTTAATTGAAATACGAATACATTTAATAAAATTTATTTACAGAAAGTGCTTTCTTTCAGTCTATAAAAGCATATTTTGTATATAATAAATATCATTGTGCCATTTTTGTTTCTGACAGCAAGGAGTGTACACGCGTTTCCTATTGCGACACACATCTTCGCCTCCCCTACATCAATACACCTTATCACAAATAACCACGATTTGTCTGAATTTTTCATAGCCTTAATTCAAAATATCATTCCCTTGATCCTACCATACTATCCTTGGTTTTCGTCAACCACATCTTCTACTCACATTTGCACTGCATACTTCTATTAACATTTGCACTGCATACTTCTACTCACATTTGCACTGTATACTTCTACTCACGTTTGCACTGCATACTTCTATTAACATTTGCACTGCATACTTCTACTCACATTTGCACTGCATACTTCTATTAACATTTGCACTGCATACTTCTACTCACGTTTGCACTGCATACTTCTCCTCACATTTGCACTGCATACTTCTACTCACATTTGCACTGCATAATTTTTCATTCTATCATTTTAAATACCCAAACCAACTCAGAGTGCTTTTCTTAATCTTACTTAATAAATCAGCCTTACGCTCACATTCATCCCTAGTCACTTCATTCCGTATTCGATCATACATTATCGCCCCATGTATTCTTCTCAGTGCACACATTTCTACAGCTTCTTTTAGTTTCTTTTCACATCCTCTTTTCATTTCTACACATCAAAGTTGGTAACACAGAGTTGATTTCACTTCCATACATCAAAGTTTGTTTATATATATATATTTATTATTAATGTTTCTATGAAATTTTAAATTGAACATTACAAGTTCAATAAATTAATGCTTAAATGTGAACATACTTTTAATATTCATTATACAGCATTAAAATTTTTGAGAGCTTTCAAGATGCATCGTGGTTTTGTATGAACTGGTTAAAACTTTGAATTATTAACGAATGCACTTTGCGAAGTGAGTTATTTTATCAAACAGAATTATCATTTATATCATCAAACACCATAATCAAATGAAACAATTTTTTTTGTCATTTCAAATTGATACCCTTTTTACCCATAAAAATGAATATTGATATTTTTCATTCAGGGTTTTTTTAAACTTTTAAATAATAAGGTATCAACATGCTTTTCATTCAGGGCTTTTTTAAATAATAAGGTATCAACATGCTTTTCATTCAGGGCTTTTTTAAACTTTTAAATAATAAGGTATCAACATGCTTTTCAAGTAAATAAATATTAATTTTCAATAAATTGTCTTAACCTGAAAATATAACAGAAAAAAACTATAAGAATTATTATTATAGAGCAGGGGTCTCCAAACACCGACCCGCGAGCACCACCAATCCGGCCCACGGTAGCGGGCTGGATATGCCCGGTATCCAGCCCGTCATAGTTTATTTTGATTACATTGTAAAATTTACAAAGTACGTAAATCATACAAAATAATAATCAGATTTTTTCATTTAACGACCAATTAAGAAACACAATAACTGACATACATAATGAAACTGAACATTTTAACTGTAATTAATGATTTACAATAAGTGGCGTACATAGGTAATTCAGATAATGAAATTAACATTACAGAGCGAAGTCCACCCCCGCACCCTGCGCCATAGATATCTCACTCGCTGGCTAGTCCCAATACGAAAATTTGCGCCTAATTCAAAACTACAGTATGTTGGTATGATGAGCTAACTAGGTCTTGGCCCTTGGGACTTAGTGGAGTCAGTGTGGCCCTTAGGCTAAAAAGTTTGAAGACCCCCGTTATAGAGCATCATGAATGTGAACCAGTAATGTTATAAAATATTTTTGGGTTTACTAAAAAAAAAACCTCACTTGATTGTAATTGTTTGCTCAGTGGTATTAAGATAAACTAAAAAAAAAAAATACTCACCACTAGACCACCCTTAATTTAAATATGGAAAAAATGACTTATTTTCACACATTTACCCAATTTCAATAATTTTCTGTATTTGACGTGTTCCTCGCGGGAAGCACAAACGCCTGTGATCTGATCTGTAGCATTCCTTTGTCTGTTTTACGTAATGTTTAGTTTATCTCCTTTATTTAATGAGTCTCCTTAAGAGTAAGGACTATTATTTATTATCAGAAAATTACTTGAATGTCATGTTTACTTGGTGGTGTAATCAAATATCAGTGGTTCTAAACAAAATACGCGTTTAAACTTAGAAAATAAAAAACGCCAAAATTGTGCCGCGCACAGGATTCGTGGAATTTGATTTTTAACGCGGTGTACAGGTTAAAAAAAATTATAATTGAATATTTAAAAAGCAATTACAATGTCTGTGTCACTGGTCAACTGGATAATGCCTGCTTTGTATTCAGACATCCTAGATTGGATTCACAATGGGCTCTGATCTATTTTTTCAACTGTTTTCTTCTAAATTGATTGATTTATTTAACACTTTTATTGCAAATACAATCTGGCAGTTATTGCCAGGTGGTAATCTCTTCCAACCAACCAGACAAAAGTAATTGAAGCAAGTTACACAATTGCATAAATCATTCAAATGACTATCCATCCCCACGAAATCCATAAACACATACGTGAGCATATACTCACAAACTCCAAAAAGACGGACAATCACCCGAACATTCTTTTACATATAAAGTGCGATAAAATCAATCAAAAGAAAAGGAAGGGATGGTGGAGAGGAAAGGAAAAGAAAAATCGGGAATGAAACACGTTATTTTACTGACTAGAAATTAAGAGTTTTTTCAGTCGCTTCTTAAAGCATGCCAAGGACGGAGCGAGTCTTATATTGGTTTTTTAACTGATTCCAGAGTCTCACTGCATGCACAGTGAAGGACGACGTAAAAAAAAGAGGAGCGGTGAACTGGAAAGGCCAATAAACAATCTTTGTTTGAGCGTAGCGCTAATCCATGATTGGAAAGAATCTGAAAATTTTCGGCGAGATAAGAGGGGGCGGCGGGGCAGTTAAGAATATTATACAAGACGACCTTCGTGGTTTAGTTTTTAAGACATTTGTCTTCCACGCAAGGATTATGAATTCAATTCACGATGGTTCATAAAAAATATGTATGTAAAAAAGGTTCTAGTTTGGTGTAAGAGTTAGTATGATAACAATATTTGCAACGGTTAGACATGTGTGTGTTGTTACCCGTTTACGTACAGTAGTATTTTAATGAACTACGGTAATTTGAGTAATGTGCCTGCTCCAGTGGTTCTTAACACAAAGGCTCAATTACTCTTCAGCACGTCTGTATTACCAATTCCGATATCGGGTTGAGAAGTACCATACGAATAAATAATAGGTAAGGTTGTACGGATAGTCAAGTCCACTGCTGAAAAACTGTTAAAACTATAGGGTCTTTAAAATTGAGCAGTTTTTTTAATTCTTGGAGAAAACACAAATGGCGTCGCGAACTTGCCTGGGGTCTTGTGACATTTGAGAAGTGTAATGTATGACATTTATAAAAATGGAGTCGTATACAATACAAAAACGCGTTCATATTGTTGAATTATTTTATGTATTGTAATCTCAGGAAATGATGTTATTTTCTCTGGGGTTACGTGAAAAGCCAGGTCTATAAGAATGACTCTCAATCAATTCCCGAGCTGAAGTTATTCGCGTTATTGGCGAGTAAGAACCGCAATTATGCCAAAATGTTATCGAAAATTTTGACAAAAGAGTGGACACCTGTGGAGCCGCAAGAGGGAGACATTTGGCGGATATTGTTTTTTATGTGTGTAAATATCATACATTATACTTCAATGACCAATATAAAGTTTTCGAAATCAAAGCAAATTGTGTGTTTTATTCAAGAATTTGCCTTGGTCTTGTGACATTTCAGAAGTGTACTGTATGACATTTATAAAAATGGAGTCGTATATAATACAACAAAGCGTTCAAATTGTTGAATTATTTTATGTATTGTAATCTCCGGAAATGATGATGTTAATTGGCCACCAAGATCATGTGATCTGACACCGTTGGACTATTTTCTCTGGGGTTACGTGAAAAGCCAAGTCTATAAGAATGACCCTCAATCAATTCCCGAGCTGAAGGACGAAGTTATTCGTGTTATTGGTGAGTTAAAACCGCAATTATGCCAAAATGTTTCGAAAATTTTGACAAAAGAGTGGACATGTGTGGAGCCGCAAGAGGGAGACATTTGGCGGATATTGTTTTTTGTGTGTGTAAATGTCATACATTATACTTCAATGACCAATAAAAAGTTTTCGAAATCAAAGCAAATTGTGTGTTTTATTCAAGAATTAAATAAAAAAGAATTAAAAAAACCGCTCAATTTGAAAACCCTTTTATTATAATAAACCATTTTAAAAAAATCTGCTCGCTTAACATTAATTTGAAGAGCATTTTCTCTTAATGTTCAGGCTAATACAATATATAATTTTTTTACATTCTCTCATGCTGGTTAGTTGGAAGAAATTGCTGTATAGCAATAAGCCTGCCAAATGTACCATGTTTATCCATGTTGTACACAAAGTAATTAAAATTAAAATAAAAGCGGCAAGTATTTCAGTATTATATACAATAATTTTTTACATTTATAGGTGTCAGGCATATTGTATTTAAATTGTTTATCAGTCGGAAGTGTTATGCGATTTATATTCTAAACAAGCTCACTTCTCTAGTTTGTAAAATGTTACAAATTCAACATTCATTCCAGTCTCCAAAATGATCTAGGCTTAATAATTATGCAAGTTGCACCCCTGTCAACAGTATTACATAAACTAAAAAAACAAGAGTTAACTTTTTAAAACATGTCCTAGCATTTTTTATAACAAAGTTAAAAAAAAACAACGAAAGTTCATGCATTTATGAAAAATGTGTCATAAAAATTGAAAACAAAATTTAAATGTTTCACTCGTGACATTGCAAGCTAATTGTTGTTACGTACTCTTTATTCAGCTTTACAGAGAATTATGTGGTCAAATATATGCATTAAAGAGTTGCATCAAGATAAGTATACAATATGGAAAGATGACTTTTTATTCCTTTTTATACACTTTTACTATAAAATTCACATTAAGGCCTCGGCCACACAGGTAGAAGCCTCGCTTGGTGCATAGAGCAACGCTGCGAGTTAGGCGACGTATCCTAGCGAACCATGGCACCGCATACTATCGCAATGGCAACGCTTCGCGCCACGCTACATGACGATTAGTCACCTAGTGATTCTCCTAGCGAAGACGTGTTGGTTAATTTTATTGTGTCACCAAGTGATTTTACAAGATGGCGGAAGTTTTAATAACAGCTGTGTATAAAAGGGAGCCTTTGTGGAACCCATCGAGCAAATTATACAAAAATGTACCTCTAATAAAATCACTTTGGAATGAAGTTGCACAGAAAGTAAATAAAGATGGTAAGTTGTAATGAAATTGGTCAGTTTTGAGAGTGGCATCGTTTGTTGACTCAACCGCTCACAAATGTTAAATGAATTTGTGCGAAGCACTTTGGTGTGGTCAAACATAAACTAAGTGTATGACATTCTCCAAAGACCCACTAGAGTGCAGAATTTCAGTACGTGACGAGCCTATTGAACAAGCAACCCAGTTCAGATATCTTGGCAGTGAACTGCTCAGCTCTCATGACCTCCCCAGAGAAGTAAAGCCTCAGGTAGATAAAGCTGCAGTTGTGGCGGGCTACCTGAGAGATGTCATATGGAGGAATAAAGATATGAGAGTGGATAGTAAGGTACGCATTTATAAGACCTGTGTGCGACCTATCTTCACATTTGGCATCGAAGTGAGGGCGGACACTGTCAGGACAAAAAGTATGCTAAGGACAACGGAAATGAAAACTCTGCGCGCTATTGCTGGGAAGACTTTGCGTGATCGTGTAAGGAACACCACAATCCGAGAGGTCTGTGAGGCCCAAGATGAGGTCAGATGGGGACGACAGCGTCGATGATACTGGTACCAACATGTACAGAGAATGAATTCCACAAGAATTCCATACATAGCTCTGCATGGGGTGCCGGATGGACGGCGTCCGCCAGGGAGACCCCCGAAACGATGGAGAGATAGCTGGAGCTCAGCATCACAGGAGGACAATCCTGCAGTAACAGACTCTTGAGAGTCTACAGAAAGTTTAAGAAGAAGAAACATGAAGTCACCTAGTTTATTAGTCATGTAGCACTAGCGAAGCACTTTAGTGTGGCCTTAGCTTTAGTGTTTGTTTCCGACGCTATTTTTATCATATCAAAATTAATATATCAAAAAATCATTTAATTTAACTTATTTCTCAAATATCACATCTATTAATGACCAAAATAAAGACAACAAAGAATTTGAGGTTTGTCTCCCAATCTAAAGTATTTATTTAACATTCCACAGTTCCTCTAAAAGGTCTAGGATAATCATTTTCCAGTTAACTTTTTATCTGCCAATTCATAGAGATATCACAGACTGATTTAAAGTTTTATATATTTGTTGATTTTTTTTACCTGTTGATTTATTATGGAATTATGCGATCAGTCAAAAAAGAGCAGTCAGATTTCAGTGTGTTTATTTTTGTATCATTATATTAAACTCAATTTAATGACAAAATATATTACTTTGATTTGTGAGCTTAACTAATCTATAATATGAGCAGTTTCTATTGATACCGAGTGAACAATTGTGTAGAACACATAAAGGTAAAATAATTGGTATGGAAGTTACATGTGTGCACCATACACAGTTAACTCGTTAAATTATTAAAAAAAAAATCTGCACCTGTCCTAACAAATTCAATCACAACTTTTCAACACAAATTATCAAAGACCATCGATAAAAATTGATAATCAAGTAAGTTTCCGATTATCTTGATAAGCTTTAAACTGATAAAACAATTTTTATACTGAACACATTGTTTATACTGGAGGAAAAACTAAAAAATAATCACGATCTATAAACTAAAAGTGGGAATCAGTACAAAATACTTTGAGATCTACCAACTCAAATTAGGTGGGTTTATAAAACTTTTATAAATACAATGTACAGCTACGAAGTGAATTTTTATTTCAAATTATTTGAAGCAAACGTCATAATTTTTATGCATGCAATGAAAATTTATTATTTCTTAGTAATTGATTAAAAAAATTGTGCGCAATAGTAAAATTTTGCATATAGGAAATAAAATTGTGTTATGCTTCATTTTCTTTAACCTTTCCTTCCCTGTGCTGGGTATCTTCTACACGTTGCTTCTAATAACCATCAATATCTCTATAAATATAATAAATACAAGGTTAAGATTTTAGGTATTCCTCCATAATATATTTACGCATTGATTTAAAAAATAATATTAATAATAATCAGAGTTTATCGACTATATCGTGGGTATTTTGTGAAGATCGGAAACAAATTCGCATTTAAACGCTGTGAGTGCCTCGACCTTGTGTCTTGACGATAGGTGAAGAGTATGCGGGAAGCGCGACACTATATTCGCATCTCACTCTTGCATACTCCACTGAATTGCGAGGAGCTCAATTGTCTCAATCGTCGCAAGCGTAAGCCACACCGGCGTAAGCCACTACTGCTCCGCGCCGCAGTTGCTTCTGGGCTCGCTAATAGATTAGACGTACGCCCGTTCCGTGAGCGTTGCCAGATGGTTTTTTAATGTTTTCAGCAAATAAATCTCAATTATTATAATTTTTAACTTCAATTATAATTAATTAAGGGGATTATCTATGAATGTTCTTATTTTTCCGATTTAAAATCGCTAATTTTTTATCGCGTACTCACTACCCAACACCGGAGCGCGCGTTTCAATTTTAGCACCGTAAGGAAAGGGTTAAAAGAAACATTTATTTCATTGATCAGAAAATTACATATTACTTATTAAGTAGGTACAATACCCGGCGGTAAGTAATACTCATCGGGCATCAGGCTTAAGAAAGAGACTGTCGGCCATAATCGGTTAACATTGGCTTTGTAGAACGTCGACTCTGTCACTTGACAACGACTGACAAATCACGACGAAATACGTGTGTGAATGACAGAGACGACGCTCTACAAAGCCAATTATGGCCGACAGTCTTTTTCTTAAGCCCGATGTTTATTACTTACCGCCGGCTACTGTATGTATTTAAAAGATAATCTTCAGTGATACTTGAAAAACAAAAATAACTATAATATTTATTACATTTTTGTAAAAAACTGTGTTGATATTATTACACTTTTTTGATAAATCTATGGTTACGAGTTCACAAGTTACTGAGGTTAAAGTAAAAATTAGTTTTTTTTATTTTAAAAGAATACTAGATTATCCGTATAAGTAAATAATGGTCGAACTGTTTACCCATAGACTTATTTTCAATCTCTTTTTCTACATGTTCTATATATTTGAGTTTTCAAATAATACATTAGTGCTTCAATTAAAAATGATAAGTGAAAACCTTCTCTCTTTTATAATGATCTGGTTTTGAAATTAAAAAGAAAACAGTGTATCGGTCAAAGTAAACATAAAACTTTTTTTGAGAAATCAAAGTTACTCAATTTAAACATAATAAAATATAAATGAACACACATTTGTCATTATTCTATTATAAATAATTTAATCCGACACGTCGAGGGATTCAGAGTAAGAAGAAAAAAAAATATTAACAATTCATTTGAATGATCTTTTTATGAAATATTGCATTTTTACATTAACACTTGCCTTACTGTGCTAAAAAATTCCGCCAGCCACTGTGCTGGACGCTCAGCATCCAGTGAAAAATGTATGCTTTAAATTAAAATTATGCAAAATCTGCTAGGTTATTTTTTGTAATTAGCTATAAAATTATTTTATTATGCAAGTCCTGGTCACTCACTATCCATCATAGGGTGGGTGGCAAGTGTTAAAATAACCTTTAATAATTACCAATTTAACGGCATTTAGATTAATTGGCGAGATATTATGATAGGTCGGAAAAAATTGTATTTAAACAAACATTCCGCATTAATAAACTGTCTCTCTGGGGAATTTTTATCAGGATTAATTCAAAATATTTTACCATTATGCACCCATAATAATTTAAAATTTAATATTTGAATGAATATTTTCACTAAAAAAAATCTTATTCAATCTAAAAAAAAAACTAAAAACTAAATTTTTTAAACTATTCTATTTTTATTAAATAAATTTCATTTTACAAAAAAAACTTATAAATCTGTTAAAAATTTTTTTTCATTTATTTTAAATTAAAATAAATCATACTTTGGAGGACGGCAACACTCATAACTGGTAAAAAATACTATTTACTGCCATACATTATACGCTAATACAACAAAATCTAATAAACAAGAGGTCAGTCAAATTTTTCACAATTCAATCTGCTCGGAAATACTCACTTATTTGTATTTTTTCAACAATAAACATTATAATGCTTTTGATTTTGGTATTACCAAGCCATTTTCTAAATTTATTTAGTTACCATGCACTGTATACAACTTCAATTGCAAATAAAATACTTGAATATGTACCAAATATTTAAATGTAAATCGTTAGCTTTTAATACATACACTGGCGGCATACCCATAATTTTGTGCACACAGTATTTGATATAAAATTGTCAAACTTACAAACTAGTGGGATGGAAAAAATACGTTTTAGAAGTCATTATATATCACCGGCGGCCATGGCAACAACAACTTGTATACGTAACGTTGTTTTGAAATAAAAAAAAATAAAGATTGTTAAATTTGATTATCATAAATTAAATTTAGTATTATAGTACAAAACAGGGGGTGTTTTTAATGTGTTATACAAATTATGAGTGGCAGCAAATGTGTATAACCAATATGAAAAAATATAGCAAATTTATTTCAACAAGAGAACACAGCAGGCTTTGGAATCAACTTTAGTACAGTACCCGGCGGTAAGTAATAGAGATGATGCTCTACAAAGCCATGTGTATTACTTACCGCTGGGTAAGTAATATACAGTACGCGACGCTGCAACGGAACACGTGTACGAATGACAGAGACGACGCTCTACAAAGCCGAAGTTAGCCGATTATGGCTGACAGTCACTTTCTTAGCCCGATGTGTATTACTTATCGCCGGGTACTAAAACATGATATTGTTGATCTGATCTTCACCGTGATACTTATACTGTCACATCTAACAAGCGTCTAACTTCTGGCAATTCTAGAAGCTGACGTAGAGACACAAAGCTTTATGAAAACAGTGAAGATCTGAAATGAGACCTAAGGGCTGAAACTTTTGTCATCTAAGACTATAAATTAAGACCAAAATAAATAAAATCTAATGGCAATTTTATGAAAGATAAAACTGAAATATTGACATCAATTATATAACTTTACTATAAAATTATTATAGGAATCACATTAACTTTAAAATAAAATAACCCAAGTATAAATTATTCGGCAGTTTATGTGAAAAAATAGCCTTGTAAACAGGTTTAATGACTTATAATAACGACATTATTATATTGCAAACAGTAATTCAACAACTAGTTTGAGGTGCATTTAAAATCTCTATATAATTATATATAGCGTTGTTATGAGAAATTGTCAAACACGTGTTACACAAATTTGTGTTATAAAGAAAAATAATAAAAAAGTTTATTGACAACAAAATTTATCACAAACATTACAGAAAAAATGTTCATGAATTATTTTAAATATTTTACTGCTGGACATTTTTTTCAATACTATAAAATGTCTATACAGGGTGTCCTGTGCCTCGACGTCAAGCCGGTATCGAGGAAAAGACCAGCTTATGACGGTTCAGAAAAAGAAAAAAATTCTTGAAAAAGCCTTATACTTTTCGAGTTATAGGCATTTGTTTGAAAATTGTGAAAGTAGCTACCCTGCGCCAAATGTTTATATGCTGTGACTACAAATTGCCATATTTTATGATTTTAATGGTTGTATCGCAATCCTAGATAGCCCTGCTATTAGTCGGAGCCCGATATAAAACAAAAAAAACCTACACGTTCGAAAATATATTATTTTTGTCCGATCATAAAAATTAATATTTTTTATCAGCTAACTTTAACTCATCATACCGTAAAAATAATGTACAACCTGGCAAGTTACATCAAAAGATGGCCTGTTTAGTCAGAATTTCAAAATGGTACAATACATACCTAATACTCCTTTAAAAATAATTTTAAAAAATTAATTTCTGTACAATGATAACGCTTTTCAATAATCAAATTCAATAAATTTGAGCGAGACAAACGATACAGCGTATGAACAAGTTAGTGTAAGACAGCTAGTGTCACAATTTTCGACATGAACTAGAGTGAAACAGATAGTCACCATTTGACGTAAGTTAATATGAGACTAGCAGTGACGCTACATTGAAAAGTGTCATCATAAAATACAGTAATTTATTTTTTTAAATTATTTTTAAAGGAGTAGTAGGTATGTATTGTACCATTTTGAAATTCTGACTAAACAGGCCATCTTTAGATGTAACTTGCCAGGTTAGCGTAGTACATTATTTTTACGGTATGATGTGTTAAAGTTAGCTGATAAAAAATATTAATTTTTATGATCGGACAAAAACATTTTTTTTTTCAAACGTGAAGGTTTTTTTTTGGTTTATATCAGACTCCGACTAATATCTAGGATTACGATACAATCATTAAAATGATAAAATATGGCAATTTGTAGTCACAGCATATAAACATTTGGCGCAGGGTAGCTACTTTCACAATTTTAAAACAAATGCCTATAACTCGAAAAATATAAGGTTTTTGCAAGGATTTTTTTCTTTCTCTGAACCGTCATAAACTGGCCTCTTCCTCAATACCTTAATATTTTCACATAATTTGTGAATAAATAACATAGTTTCTTTTACTTTCAGACTTTATTGTGTACTTAGAAACCTGTTATATTAATAAATATTAATAAAATTTCCTTTTTTTTATTCAACACTTCCAATTCAATAAATTATCCTGAACTAATCTTCTAAGAACATGAAACTATCGAGTTCTCAAGAAGACAGTCTGAAATCACAAAACAAACATAATACAATGTTACCCAATTATTTTTTTCAGTATTCAATAATTTCTCAACATTTAAAAAAAAACATTTTGTTGAAATTAACAGTTTAACACCAGTTTTGCCACATACATACATTGTATACTACATAAAGATGCAGTGAAATCGCTGGACAGTTCTCCTTTCACATGTTTTTCCTTTCAAAGTAAATATAATATTGTATATACAAAGCTATTTTGCTATGTATAAAAAAATCATATTAAGAAACACATAAATGACTTCAAATATTGTCAAATCACATTACCCCAAATCCAAATCAACGTTAAATTAAAAAAAAGCTAACTACTTAACAATTATTTAAAAATCAAAATTGGCAGAAAATAGTTAAAATTATATAATAAAATTCAAATGTATTAATATGTTTTCGAATATACATATTAAAAACAAAAACATTTTCTTAGTTAATATTACGATTTCACTAACAAGTAATAAGGAAAAAATATAATGTATTAAATTTAGATTTTAAAGATGTAAGTTGTAAGAATTTACAGATATTGAGAAATATGGTATAATATAGATATAAATAAAAGATTTGTATTTAGCTACAGTTATTATTATACAAGAAAATAACGAAATATCTTCGTTCAAATAATTAATCATAAAAATGTAAATTTGAAAAAACATTTTACATTTAATAATTGACGAAATATTTTGAATTGGTAACAAATTATAAATGTATTTATTGTATGCACTTTGAACTTATCAGATCGATATATCGACTTTGATGTAGAATACAGTTTCGATTAATTAAAGTGAGAACTATTTGCAAATAAATGATAACTACTAGGCACGTCCAGAAAGTAAAGAACAAATGGGGACCACGCCCTGAGCCGATACCCCACCACCGCGATCGTATGCGCGCCTGTTAGCTCCTTCCCTCGCTTCAGTGCGAGCCGAGTTTTGTTGCTGAACGATCGTGCGTCTTTGTTTTGTAACCTTTCAAAATGACTGTGCCCATCGAAAATCCCGCCAAATGTGAAGTGCGTAGTGTCATTCGTTTTCTGAATGCGCAAAATGTTCGGCCTATCGAAATTTATAGGCAACTTTAAGCACAGTACATGAATCTTTCCCACAAATTTCACGATCACTCCTGCATGAAATAGTGACACAGAGCACCTTGGCTACAAAAAAATGTGTGCTCGAAAAAGAAAAACTAAATCTTAACACCAGAAAAGTGATGGCAACAGTTTTTTGGAACCGAAAGGGTTTGACCCACGTGGAGTTTATGCTAAGAGGACACACAATAAACTTAGAGGTCTATTGTAAAACTCTTCAACGACTTAGACGTGCTGTCCAAAACAAGAAACGTGGAATGTAGTCGGGAAAGGTGGTTTTGATTCATGACAATGTGCAGCCTCATGCATCAGCACGAATACAGTTGCCTAAGAACTTCAACGTCTTAAATGGGAAATTTTTGGACATCCTCCTTACAGCCCTGACATGGCACCGAGTGATTTTAACTTATTCCCGAAACCAAATGAATTTTTGGGTGGAAAACAGTTCGCAAACGATGAAGACCTCAAACAAGAAGTGACATCCTGGCTCAAATCTTTGGCAGTAGAAGAGTATAACATCGGAATTGAAAAATTGGTTCCACATTACAATAAGTGCCTTGACAGCTATGGCGACTACATTGAAAAATAGAGTAAGGTACTGTGACTTCGTAAATAAAATTTTGTGTTGGTATCTTTAGTTTTTATTTAGTTATGCAAAAAAGTTCTTTACCTTCTTGTCGACCCACGTAAATGCGAGAATTAGGCAGAAATTTATGTTTTATTTTATAAAAACTTGTAGGCATTAATCTATATGCACAAAGAGGAAGTATACCATAAATACTTGACCAGGATGGATTAAATTACACCATAAAAGACATGTGCATTTCCGATGTTTACAAACTCTATGAATAGTTGTATAATAAAATTCATAATACATTAAAAACAATAAAAAAAAATTAAATAAAGAAATAACATTAAAGATAAATTGTTGTGGACTATGAAAATAAGGCGAGGCAGATTAAATGTTATAAAAATCATTTATATTTTTCTGTTAAGGGAAAAATAAAAATCATATTCTCTAAATATATAATACATTTTTATTTGATAATATTGCTGATAATATTATTTACTAGTGCGAAAAAAAGAAAAAAATGTGGTCTGATGTATAAAAACATGGCAATCTTATATTGAACAGCTGTTTGCCAAATCTGTTAACTAATTATCAAATGCACACGTTGTAAAAATGTACCATATTGTACAAATAATTTTTACTAAAACGTAATCATAGAAGAATACTTCGTTCCAGTTAACTCATTGATTGAATCAAATGTCTATGGTAAATGCAACAAAGCAGGCAACGACACGGTATTTAAATTATCATCTTAAAAAATGTAAAAACAGCCATAAAATACAATATAAGATAGACCGAAATGATAATAATAGCAGAATATGTTTTCTGACAATCCATTTTATTTCCACATTAGATATAAAATATAAATTAAGAAGAGACTAGAAGAGAAGTACTGTTTAAGTGTGAACTGAGAATATTATTGCAATCAGGATTGTACGACAAGCACTAGATTAGTTTCGTGATGTCACGGAATCACAGGACAGTTCACTTTCTCATCACAGTTTGCACAAACAGAAAAGCAAAGGAATGAACGCACCAATAGCGACAAAAACAGGTAGCATTATCGACGAATCATCCATGGAATAGGGGTCAGGTTGCTTAGGACCGCTCGGTCTCCTGTTTTTGGAGACTTTCTCTTCTGATTCTTCTTTGACATCTTCGCTATCGGCTTCTTGCAACAAAGGCGGTAGCATAGGTACATTTTCTAACTTTCCTCTTACAACGTACATCGCATTAATCTTAGGATTATCACGGTAACCTTTAATAAACTCGACACGAATCTTCCCTCCTCTTATATCAGACTCCTCTTCGTTATAATATAGTCTACCTTTACTTATACTATAAGGTACATATTCTTCGTGGGCTACTCCGCGGCCCACTTTATCATAAATATCGAGATCAGCCACAATCGTGTGATCCCCGTTCAAGACGACATCGAATACTTTCATGTTTGCTCCGTTAAAATAAACTTCGCTGAATTTCAAGACGAGAACATAGTCTCCGTCGGAATTAGCTGGGATATCATAGCCAAATGTGCTATGATGATATCGTTCTGTTTGAAATAGAACTTGGTCATTTGGATTTACACGTCCGATCATGAGTAATTGTTTCCCATAGTCGGAAGCTGTTCCGACTTTCCCGTGGAGAGGATCTCTCTCATACCTTACTCCGTAGCTGTCTGTGTGAGCTTCACCTCCGGCATTTATAGCATAAATCACTTCTCCTATGCTGGTGACGCTCGAAGGCTCGAGCAACAGAAGCAGGAATGTATTTAGCAATAAAAGCGTGTGCCATTCCATAATTCCGAATTTGTTTCGTTGCACTAATGTCACTCGTGAGTAATCATGTAAATTGTTTGAAAAAACGTTTAATTTACGAACTATATTGCTCTTTGAAACTTAAATGAAATACTCCCCCGTAGATAAGTCGAGGTTTCATACAAATTAAAGTAAATTAGTTAATCGTATTATCTTGTTTCCCGTTTTATGAATTTTATTGAACACCGGCGATGTCAAAAAATCCATAGGCAACCAGATATTCAAACGTGGACTATCTTACACACGTTTAAATATTTTTGTTCAATTCTTAACGCGAAATAACTAGCTTATATATAAAAAGATACCGATTAGATGAGCAGTTACAATGTCACAATCTCAATAAAAAATTACTTTTTTATAAATACTTTTTTCCTCGTCAAAAATGTGGCTACGTTGTAAAAATATTGTCAATGGTTATAGAGATGCTTTAATCGAAATTATTGAATCGTCTCATGTTTAAGATTTTTGTAATATTTGGATAAAAAATGTTGAATTAATGTAACATTTTTTGTCATATTTGACATTTTTGTGCATTAAGAACAACAAACTATCACCACGACACGAATGAGTCATATAAAAGACAAATTGACATTTTTTAAACATATTGTATACATATACATATATATTTTGACGTTTATGCCTTATAAATCATGGCGTTATTTTTGCCTATTGTATGAGTTTTAAACCGTATTACTTATATTTTGAGCGTCAGTAATAATTAAGAAACATTTTTCAATAATTTGAGCTATAAAGGCTTAAAGAAAGCATATTTTCATACTTTTGAGCCATAAGGACCTAATAGCTTATACAATAGTATCTTAAATATTTATGTGCCCTAAAAGTGGTGTTTTTGGTCATTTTTTTCTTTTTAAGGACCACGAAGTGGCAATTTTTGCGTAAAGGTTGTTTTATGACATTTTTGTTCCTTACAAACTGTTTTTTGTCATATTCAACACTTTTGTACATTTAGGACAAGCTATCATTTTGACACGAATGTAAAAGTGGCACTTTTAATAATTTTAAAGATGATAGCTATAGTTCAGAAAATGTAAGATGAGTCTTGTGACAGCTCACAAATTTACCCAATACAACCTTGTAACTGCCCAGACTGTGTGATTGCTGAAGTGCAAGAGCTTGCACACGATAAACACTCACTCATGTCTTTCATCCACATTGTCTATCATTATTAGAATATGTAATTAAATAAAGTGGTATATGACATTTTACAGTATTTAGAAACTTGCAGCTACAATGTGGCATTTGAGATCTATTTTTCCTTGATTTGTTGTTATTTTTGATAATTTTGTTTCTAAAAGATCACAAAGTGTAATTTTTTAAGCTTACGGTTTAATGATGCCAAAGAGGTTATTAACACTTTTTAATCTTAAAAACTATAAGATACATTATGCCACTTTTGACCTATAAGATCCACGAAGAAGGTTTTTCCACATTTAAGTGCCTTAGGGACTAAAAAATGTGCCATTTTTTAAACTTTCATACATTTACGATCACAGAATGTAATTTATGACAATTTTCCAAGATACAATTTTTGTCTAAAAACCACAAATTTGTATTTTAGACATTCTTGTACCTTAAGGACTAAAAGGTTGTACATTTAATTTTTTTGCCTTAAGCAACACAAACAAGATGGAGTTTTTAAAGCTTTTATTTATAAAGGATAAAAAGTGGATTTTTTAAATCTTTTTTTACCTTAATATATTCAGTACTGAGGACACCCCTCGCGGGTCTTTACAAACACCCAGTGCGCACGACATGCCAGGCGTTTTCTGTTGATACATTTATCTTTGCGAAACTTCTCAGCACTGCATGTATTTATGTAAAATTTTATTTGCAGTGAATATCGTCATTGCTGGGCTTCGTAGTCGAGGATCCCTTTGCCATTCCAATGTCAAGTTTTCTTATCTTTTTCTCCTTTTTTAAATGAGTAAGCCGTTGCACACTAGAAAACTCACCGGCCACACCGATGTACTGTATTTGATGACACACTTGAAGTGATACAGTCAGAACGCACTGGCACATTTATTTTTCCTTTTTTTGAATAGGTATCCTTAAACCCCGAATACTAGGCAGAAATAATGTCTATGTCATTCGACGGGAGTAGCAGAGCCTGGGATTCGAACCTGTGATCTTCCGTACGGAAGTCCAATGTGTTACCGCGTGGTCATACACTTGTGAATGTGATGAAGGTTACTTAGTTATTTTAGAATATTTTGTCAAAATTTAACAGTAGGAAACTACACATTACGTTGGAGACGGTAATATGGCATATATAAAATATTGTAAATATCGTTGTTTTTTAAATTTAATGATAATGTTTACTCTTATTATAGTTATTAGTAATAATTTACACGTTCGTGCGTTGTGAGACAAGAGAATAAACTATATACGCTAATAGAAATCACAATGTCACAGGAGTTCTATGTGATCCGAAAATGCCAGTAAAGTTAAAAGGAAAAGTATACCAAACGATTGTCAGACTCGCACTCCTCTATGGCTCCGAATGCTGGACGATGTATACCTCTTACTCTAGGCAACTAGAAACTGCTGAAATGCGCATGCTAAGATGGTCAGCTGGTGTGTCCCTAAGAGACAAAATAAGAAGCTCACGCATTCGTGGAAGCCTGGGTGTTACAGACATCAACAGCAAGATGGAGGAGAGGCGATTGAGATGGTATGGGCACGTTGGACGCAGAGCACCCGATCACATTGTGAACCAGGCAATCTCCATGGATCTTCCTCGAATAACAACCAGAGGAAGACCAAGGAATTCATGGGTGGTGCAAAGAGATAACCTGATGCAGAGGCACGGCCTGGGGGACGTAGTCCGGGACAGAAGAGCATACAACCTGAGGACGAGGAGAGCTGACCCCAACAGTCTTCGCAGACAATGAGTTGGGATGAAGCCAGGGAGAGAGAGAAATCACAATGTCTACTCATTGTGACGACATCTATACTATAGTTGTGTTATGTTACATCAACATGACAACGAAATCTGTAGTTGTGTTATATTACATCAACATGACATCTTTTTTTCTTCTTTTTTCATCCACTTTGCATGGATTTCTCCTGTTACACAAAGAGGGTCTGATTCTAGCGTTAACTTATTCATTAGGAAGAATATCAGCCAGGATTCTTCTCATACTGCTAGACGGTGCCGAGAATATATCAACAGTGTCATTCAGTTGGTTCAATATCTCTATACCACGTGTGAGTGTTTAGCCATGATATTCGTCCTGTAAGTTGGTATGTAGAACAGAGGGTGATTCCTTGCACGGCTATATTTATTGGGTACATATAAACTTAGTGCTTCTAAAATCGCGGGACAGTTAAAGGAACCTTGGAAAACCTTTATTAGGAATATCGCAATGGATTCTTGCCTTCTTGTTTCGAGGCTTCTATAGTTACACACCGTGAGAAGTTCGACATGGTGAGCATATTTTGGGTAATCACCCTGTGTTCTGTACCATAAATATCTGAGGATTTTTTTTTTGTGTTTGTTCTATATTGTTTTTATATTTGAGCTGATGAGGATCCCAACTGTAGATGCATATTCTAATTTGGTTCTAATTAGATAATTATATAAGTTTCGAAGGATATCGGTACTGTTAAATTCTCTTGATATTCTCATTATAAAACCGAGTAGTTTGTAACAGTCCGATATCAAACGTGAGACACGGTTAACGAACGTGAGTCCGACATCAAAGGTTACGCCCAAATCTTTGAATTCAGAAACTCTGTTTAATGCTACTCCCTGTATAGTATACTGATGGTGGATTGATGAAAACGATCGACTATAAGATACACAGACACATTTATTAATGTTGAACAGAAGTTTATTTTCCTCACTCCAGGAAACTAGGGAGTCTAGGTCCTGTTGTAACTGTGATAGACATTGTGTCCACCAAAAGATTAAGTACTAACTTTGATGTACGAAAGTGAAACCACTTACCGACTAAGCTACTGAGTCACAGAATGAGATCAATATAGTGGTGATCCCACTGAGCTACTGAGTCACAGAATGAGATCAATATAGTGCTGATCCCACTGAGCTACTGAGTCACAGAATGAGATCAATATAGTGCTGATCCCACTGAGCTACTGAGTCACAGAATGAGATCAATATAGTGCTGATCCGACTAAGCTACTGAGTCACAGAATGAGATCGATATAGTGCTGATTTCACTGAGCTACTGAGTCACAGAATGAGATCAATATAGTGCTGATCTGACTAAGCTGCTAAGTCATAGAATGAGATCAATATAGTGCTGATTTCACTGAGCTACTGAGTCACAGAATGAGATCAATATAGTGCTGATCCGACAAAGCTACTGAGTCACAGAATGAGATCGATATAGTGCTGATTTCACTGAGCTACTGAGTCACAGAATGAGATCAATGTAGTGCTGATCTGACTAAGCTACTAAGTCATAGAATGAGATCAATATAGTGCTGATTTCACTGAATCACAGAATGAGATCAATATAGTGCTGATCCGACTAAGCTACTGAGTCACAGAATGAGAGCAATATAGTGCTAATCAATTTGTTAATCATATTTAATCTGCTTTTTTACTTTCAACAGGTAATAAATAAAACACAATCAATTATAAAATATTAAACAATAAATTGATCAGTATATTTATTAATAAAATGATATGTTAACAATTTAGAACAAATTATGTAACAAAGTATTGTATATAAAAATATTTTTAAAATAACTATAATTCACTATGTCGAATATTTCGCCTTCCATTGCGACTGGCCATCTGTTCATCGTCAACTGCAAACCATTGCTTGTATATCTTAATAGGGTCCAGCATCCAATGTTTATGGAAGGATACAGGTCTGTGAGGGGCGAGATACTCTAAGGTATAATCCATGGGACGACCCTGGAAAATAATTATATTCATTAAGACAAGCTTCATAATTTAATTGGTAGAGCACATGACTTCAACTGGGAGAAAAGTTAAGAGATTACGACTTCGGGAGGACAATATTAAAAAGATGTCTTGGAATTGTTGTATTGTATTGTTGTATACAGTACAACCTGGTGGGTTTATTGCCATGTGTCAATATCTTCCAACCAACCAGAAAGATGTTAACCCTTCCTGTCCGGTGACTTGTAACTAGTACACATTGCTTCTAAAAACTTTAATATCTCTATAAATATAATAAATACTGGCTTCAGATTTTAGGTATTCCTCCGTAATACATTTACGCATTGAATGAAAAAAATAATATTAATAATAATTAGCACTTATCGGCCACATCAGAGATATTTTGTGAAAATCGGGAATAAATTCACCGATACAATCAAACGTGTGCCAGTGTGTGACATAGGTATATTCATTTTAAAAAACCGCTATGGGTGAGGAAGTGACGTTATTCACGTCTCACTCTCACTCTACTTCGGTATATGGGAACGCAAGAAATATAATCTCAGGTTGCTCGCTTCTCTCTTTTTAGTAGCCAGCCGGCTTTCGTTCGAGGTGGTCGCTCCGTCCGCTTTTGTGAACGTCGCCCGATGTTTTTTTTTTCATGTTTTCAGCAATTAAATTTCAATTATTATCACTTTTGACTTCAAATTTTATTAATTTAAGCGATTGGCTATGAATATTCTTATTTTTCCGATTTTAAATCGCTCATTTTTAAATATGTATTGATGAGTATTGAATACACATCATCGGAACGGGCGGATTTTTTTAGCACAGGAAGGGAAAGGTTAAAGAGGCCTTAAGTGAAAACCAGACTGGAATTCTTTTTTAAAATATCTGAGTTTTAGCGGGATTTGAACCCGCAACTTCCATGTTGGGTGATAGGCGTTTGACCGACTAGGCTAAGGAGGTTGTCGCCAACTGTTAACAATTGACCACAAAATGAAAGGTTGTTGCCGAGGACCGAGATGTGTGGACATGAAAAAATACATGACGTAAAGGCTCTACTTAGATTAAGCACCATTATTGATGTTGCAGAGTGTGGATTTAACCCATGGTTCCATTCCAATTTTTTTAATGGAATATTACTTCTTCAGCATAAGATGAAATCTACGCGCCTGTTTATATAGTACATATATAAATTGCTAACAGGAAAAATAGACCCTGTGTTGGTTGACAAGCTTTTGTTGAATTTACCGGACAATATTCTAGCCACCGTGAATTAAGATTGTTTTCAGTGTAAGAGACCTAATTGCAAGTATGTAACACATGAGTCAACCCTTGGTTGTACACATACTTCATCATTCCATAGATATTCCATTATGATTAGCCCATCTCACAATTAGAAAATAAAATATATTGAGGTTAAAATCAACGTTCCACCTAATTTTTTCATTGTGTGTGCGGCCTATCAACTTATATGTGCGGCGTAAGGAAAGAACTGTGACTGTATTGTACTATAGCATAGGTACACAGAGCGTGTGATTGTGTTAGTCAATTCCTGAGTGCTGATTGGTCAGTTTCTAGTATTAGTGTGTCATCGTGTCAAAAAATAGTGTCGCCATGATTTCTAGTAATAATCTATACTGTGTTTCTTAACCAATACGTTTCTAAAAAAAAAACAAATCAATATTTCTATTTCTTGTATTTGTAAATGTGTATGTGTATTTGTAAATAAAATATAAGGTTTGTTAGAAATAAATAAAACTTCTTGTTTCTTTCAAACTTTCTTTTTCTCGGAACAAAAAAATCCACTTCTGTATTTTTAAATGAATAATAAATAAATAAACTAAATAATCTGAATTTATAATAAATAAAAAATCATGGTCACCCTTCTACACATTCTTTCCTTACGGCGCGTGGACTCTATATGGTGTTTCCATGTTCCGCACACATCTCAAAGAAAGGAACCTGAGAACCCATCATAAAATATCAAATAAAATATATAATTGTTCAAAACAAAATATGGTGACAAGTTCCATTCTTTGAATGTGTGTGGAAGATGGGAACATGTGTGCGGATTATTTTTAACAGATGTGCGGTCGCACACGCGCACACCTTAGAGGGAATATTGGTTAAAATTAAAAAAATAACTAAGGTAATGCAAAATCACCTGATGGAATAACGGGGAGTGGATTACGGGCACTTTAAGTTTGGCCAAGCAGATGCCGATCCACATGTCATCAGGAGACGAGGGTGCGGGACAGGTGCATTCGGCCAACATAGGAAGTAGATCCACACTGAGTACAGTCCCACCACCACCTGTGACATAGTCGTATCCCTTCCCGCCCAGCAGCCTATAGCCGTAGCGCTCACCCAGGGCGATATTCTTAGCACCGTAGCAGGATATCACCTCGCATAAACGAGATACACTGAAAACAATTTAATATAATTAAGTTCTTATTCCCAGATTCTTGTTAAAATTCCCAGATTATGTAGATCTGTAAAACACATGGAATATTTACTTATACACGGAACATATTGAAAATTTACAAATACATAAATCCCTCCATTTGTCCGGGGTGGTCAACTTTTTTTAGCCACTCTCATGTGTATTTTTTAAAAATGACTTGGGCAAATATTTTGGCCACATTGAAACTTTTAATACAAGATCGGGTTGTCGAATTAATAGGATTTTTTTATATATTTATGATTTATTCACATAAAGAGAAAATTATACAGTCAGATAAATGTAAGTAAGATAAAAGCAATAATTACCTTAATATAGTATCGTCATCAGCAATCACAGCCCATTTGACATCTGGATAGTTGACCAGCTGAGTGGACAGATAATTGTAAGTAAGATAAAAGCAATAATTACCTTAATATAGTATCGTCATCAGCAATCACAACCCATTTGAAATCTGGATAGTTGACCAGCTGAGTGGACAGATAATTGTAAGTAAGATAAAAACAACAATTACCTTAATATAGTATCGTCATCAGCAATCACAACCCATTTGACATCTGGATAGTTGACCAGCTGAGTGGACAGATAATTGTAAGTAAGATAAAAACAATAATTACCTTAATATAGTATCGTCATCAGCAATCACAACCCATTTGACATCTGGATAGTTGACCAGCTGAGTGGACAGATAATTGTAAGTAAGATAAAAGCAATAATTACCTTAATATAGTATCGTCATCAGCAATCACAACCCATTTGACATCTGGATAGTTGACCAGCTGAGTGGACAGATAATTGTAAGTAAGATAAAAGCAATAATTACCTTAATATAGTATCGTCATCAGCAATCACAACCCATTTGAAATCTGGATAGTTGACCAGCTGAGTGGACAGATAATTGTAAGTAAGATAAAAACAATAATTACCTTAATATAGTATCATCATCAGCAATCACAACCCATTTGACATCTGGATAGTTGACCAGCTGAGTGGACAGATAATTGTAAGTAAGATAAAAACAATAATTACCTTAATATAGTATCGTCATCAGCAATCACAACCCATTTGACATCTGGATAGTTGACCAGCTGAGTGGACAGATAATTGAGAATAGCTATGGTTTTACCACAATGGCCCTTCTCTGTGTTTTCTATTCCTAATTCCATAGCGGGTATATCAGTGTCTGTGAATAGAAAAAATAAAGTTGGAATCAAAAACACCTCAATTGATTAATCGAGCAATAAATTATTGCTTTAATATTTGGATAAATAATGATTAAACATTCTTAATGGGTGAGAGTGCGTACAAACTGCACGGATTATTTGTTCGGCCATTCGATATTCAAACAGAATTTTAATGATATTATTTTATTTACATTATTTGTGTACTTGATTATATAGTACATGGTAAATCTAGGATGTTTATTTCTACACAATAATTTTTTCCAACCAACTCGATTACCTTGAATATGTTTGGTTGTTTTAATCCATGACAGATTTTACGAAAAAATATATGTATTTAAATTGAAGTAAAAATATCACCAATCTCTAAACAATAATGGACAGGAGTAAAGGAATTTGTTCATCAGTGATGAAGGCAAACAAAGGAAGGAAGAGTATTCTAATGTGTAATGTAATATTTTTTTCAATTCTCTCTTTTACCTTTCCTTTCCGATGCTAAAAACAATTGTGCGTTCCGGTGCTGTGTATTCAATACACATGTAAAAATGAGCTATTTAAAATCAGAAAAATAAGAATATTCATAGCCAATCGCTTAAATTAATTAAATTTGAAGTCAAAAGTCATAATAAATTAAATTTAATTGCTGAAAACATGAAAAAACATCGGCAAACGTTCATAAAACGGGTACAGAGATCCCTTCGTATGGCTGCATGCGAGCTACTGAGACGGGACTTGGAAAACTAACACTGTGTATGTTATACCTCGAAGGAAGAAACAACTGCGAACTGAGATTATATTTCTTGAGTTCCCATATACCGAAGTAGAGTGAGAGTGAGACGTGAATAGCGTCGCTTGCTCACCCATAGCGGTTTTTAGAATGAATATACCTAAGTCACATACTGGCACACGTTTGATTGTATTGGTGAATTTATTCCCGATCTTCACAAAATATCTCTGATGTGGTCGATAAGTGCTAATTATTATTTATATTATTTTTTTCATTCAATGCGTAAATGTATTACGGAGGAAGACCTAAAATCTGAACCCAGTATTTATTATATTTATAGAGATATCAAAGTTTTTAGAAGCAATGTGTACTAGTTACACATCACAGGGAAGGAAGGGTTAATGTGATTAAGGATGGTTAACTGATAATTCTAGAAAGTTCGTTCCACAGTTGCCCTTCTTCAAGGTGCTGCAGTTGCTCACAGTTCTACTGAGCATTTATGTTTTAAGAACATCTCATGTCATACGTTTTTATATATATCTTGCGCTGCCCGCCATAATTTCTTCCGCCCTCCATCAGCTCACCAAAGAGCATATTATTAATATTGAGAACTATTCTACAACATGGTTATACCAAGATAGTAAAATTTATTGTAATTTGTATGATAAAACACTGTTTATTCCATTTAATATAACGATACAACCCTACCGGTTCCAAAGTTTTCACCATATCATTCGGGAAGCACAAACAAATCTTGTTTGTGCTCCTCCGATGATGAGGTGAAAACCTTGAAACCGGTAGGGGTGTATCGTTATATTAAGTGGAATAAACAGTGTTTTACTAACCAAATTACGACGTCTTTATACCTCCACAGTGTTCAAGTTTTAACTATACTATAAATAATATATGTAAAAATTTAAGTTCAGCAGGAAAACAATAAAGTTACATAAAAAATATCTCCAAGTAAAATCGAGAATCGATCCCAAAATGCCTGGTTGGAAAGCATGCACATTAAGAACTGGGCCACTGCTCCGACAAACTATTAGCCTAACCTACATTTGAGATTAACCGGTTCACTGCCACGAGCGTGTTGACACGCTCTCCGATTCAGTGCTCGCCAGGCCGGCCATACAAAATGAACGCGTAAATGCGCTCTTCTTTGAGCTTGTCGCAAGCCAATATCAAATCCAATTGTAATCATTTATAAATTGTAACACATAGTGACATCTATTGGGATGGTCAAGAAATACTTAAATATTACAATTTACCGATATTATCAAAGTTACAGTCATCTTTCTAAAAGCTTTCACTGACAGTCAATACGTGTCTCTGATACAGGGTTACCGACTACAGTTTTTTACGACGTAATTGCGACGATTCACAATGACTTCGTTTGAAGTTTTCTTCAATGGTTGAGTTTTAACTTTTGTGCGTTATATTTGTTAATTTTTCAAAGTATTTATTTACAAAGTGTGTTTTCATGTATTCTTTGGTTATTGGCGGTAGTTTTGTGACATAATACGACGTTTATATAGACTTTTTACGGTTTTATTTTATAGTTTATTTACCTTTTGCGCTTTATTATACATCATACAGATAATTTGTTGATTTTAGTTTACAAAGTATATTATATTCCACTATATTTATAAGTAAACGTGTTTTCTGTGTCAAGTAGTTGTGACAACCCTGACATTTTGTGAATATTTAAACTGTGTTTTTCTGAGTGAACGGCAGCTCAAACGCCCCACGGCGTATATATTTAGTAAGTTTTTATAATATCCTTTATATCTGTATACAAAAAAATATTAATTTTTTAGGTTTTATTTTTGTTGAAAAAATCCCGGCCTGCTGGGCACGGCCATACTAATAACTTCCGGCACTTAAAGGGTTAAAAAGGTAATTACCATTTTTATCACTAAAGAACATAATATTTGTAGCATATTTCCCCCATGTCTTCTTCACAACAGGTACCCTGTCTTTGTGGAACTTATGATATGTTTTTACTGCAAAATAGAAGGAATCGATGGGTACCGGATCACCCTGGAATAAAAAAAAAATTTGCTTATTATTAACACAACAAAATTTTAAAATATACATTTGAAGGGCTCGGCAGTAAATAATGGTAAGCGACAAAATACAAAAGACGAGTTACAAAATTACAAATGAGATAGTTAAGCGTATAATTAAAAAAATCTAATACTCAAACAGAATAGACTTAAAACCACGTACTTTTTAAATTTAATAAATGTTTCATAAATAAATTATAAGATTATATAAAGACTTGTTTTCTTAATATCTCAAAATGTGATACATATCGCTTATCATTATTTACTGCCGAACCGTTAATTTCAAGTAGAAAGATTTAAATTATTTTAAAGATGTTTTCAACCACAAATTTAATATTGGTGTCAAACCATATTTTGTCTCTTTTCTGAATGTTGCAAAATAGCAACATTCGAGCTGTTATCATAAAATTCTTTAGGAATGTAATCTAAAAAGGTATAATTAATTTTGAAACGGGAAAGAAATCTCCTGTGTAAAATATATGTTCGAAAGCCTCAAAGAAATAAATAACATTCAAAACACATCGAAAAGCTTAAAAAATTTAAGAGAAAGTGAAAGATGAACACAACTTGTATATAATTATTTTGTATAGTAATTGTACCGGACGGGGCACAAAGAACTGTATCGTAGGCACGCTGGTTGCCGCGTCGCGCTCAGAGAATCGAGGTAGCGAATTCCATAGCGAAGATCCAGAAGAAGAAGAAGAAGGAGAGATTCCTCTCAGGCAGTCGAAGTAGGTAACGGGTCTCAAAGTATAACGCAGTATAGTCGGTAGTACTGAGAAGTAAGTATAGTAGTATATTTTGCAACCAGGGGGCCCTCTATATTAATGGTCAGTCGGCCATCCCAAGCGCTCATTACCCGCGAAATACAACAACTTTCGGGGTCCTGAGCGCCGCTTAGGCCGACCGGGCCCAGACCTACTCCGACGCATCGCCACGCAAGTCACTTATTTCCAGTGCGGTCGCGAACGCAATCAGAGTCAAACAAACATACATTTTACATATAATGTTCAATATAGCAAATAAAAGGATTAAGAACATATACAAATATAGCAAATACAAAACATTATAATTTACGTACAAATATCAGGGTTCATATAAATGTCAATCCACCCTACAAGGAATTTCAATGTCTTTATTATTATACCACATACACACACACACACAAGGGTGATGGCACACGTCCGATACAGTAATATTTTTAATCTTTGAACAATAGTCTGTTCAACTTCCGAGTTTGATCTCTAATGGCACTATATAAATTGTCCTTTTATTATTATTAAAATAACAGCTCCAGTTGTGGCGGGCTGCCTAAGAGATGTCATATGTAGGAATACAGATATGAGAACGGATAGCAAGGTACGTATTTATAAGACCTGTGTGTGACCTATCCTCACATATGGCATCGAAGCGAGGGCGGACACTGTCAGGACAAAAAGTATGCTAAGGACAACGGAAATGAGAACTCTACGCGCTATTGCTGGGATGACTTTGCGTGATCGTGTAAGGAACACCACAATCCGAGAGGTCTGTGAGGTCCAAGATGTGGTCATATGGGGATGACAGCGTCGACGATACTGGTACCAACATGTACAGATCAAGAGTTCCATACTTAGCTCTGCATGGGGTGTCGGATGGACGGCGTCCACCAGGGAGATCCCCGAAATGATGGAGAGATAGCTGGAGCTCAGCATCACAGGAGGACAATCCTGCAGTAACAGACTCTTGAGAGTCTACAGAAAGTTTAAGAAGAATAAAATAACAGCATGGTTCTCAGCCAAAAAATTTAAAAATAACAAAAATTATAGAAACCCCCAAGAAAGTGTAAGATACGCGAGAGTCCGAAATATAGTTAGAAGTTGAGTTCTCCGAAATACAAATTATTCTCCCAAATTCAAAATATTATGTGAAGTAGAAAATACTGTGGCACGGAGTAGAAACAACAGAAGTACTAGTGAGACCATGTGTAAAGGACACATTCCCTACGTGTCAATATATGAAATACCTGCTGACAGTCGTCATCCAGAAATACTTCCAAATAGATGGAAGGATAGCTGAGAGTAAACATCTCAAAAGAGAGACAGTTCTGATGATAGCAAACCACAGGTCAAAACAAGGCGTTATTCCTGCTACACTCTGTATGTATACGAGAGTTAACTATTTGTGGAGCTTGTTATTAAGCATTTTAATTGACTGTAACCATTTTGTAAAGGGAAAGTCTTAAAATGAAACTAGTCTAAAATGTACGAGGCGTATCCAGAAAGTAAGTGTACTGAGGCTCTCACGACTGGATAGATTTTATTTTCGACATGTTGGCTACACTTCCGTGTAGTCTGATTCTTCCCCTCCGCAACGAGACCGGTTCGAGGTCAGTACGTTGAGAAGTGTCGACGCGACAACACGTTTCGTGAAAAATGTCAAACCAATCTCCCGCCAAGTGCGAAATTTTGTAAAAAGGCAAGAGTTTTTGAGGCGCTGCCAACTCCATGGAGATGAATTTCTCCGCTCCATCGTTACTGGAGATGAAACTTGAGTTGCACACTACACGCCTGAAACCAAAAGGCAGTCTCAACAGTGGCGTCACACCTCTTCACCCTCCGCCAAAAAGTTCAAAACCACAATTTCAGCCAAGAAAATCATGGCATCCGTGTTTTGGGACTGTCAAGGCATAATTTTAATTGAATATATGCCTCAAGGGGAGACCATCAACTCGGCAAGATACTGTGAGACCCTAAAAAAATTGCGGAGGGCAATTCAGAACAAGAGGAGAGGCATGCTGACAAAGGGAGTCTGCCTGCTGCACGAAAATGCCAGACCACACACGGCCAACGCCACGAAGGAACTGCTCCCCTCGGTTAAATGGGATGTCCTGAACCATCCAGTGCATTCCCCTGACCTAACACCTTCAGATTACTATCTCTTTACCTCCCTGAAGCTGCACATGGGTGGAAAAAGGTTTTCAACCGACGAGGAGGTAAAGGAGGAGGTGGAGAAGTGGACGGAGGAGTTGGCGGGAAACTACTTCGAGGAAGGCATCAAAAAGTTGATACCCCTCTTCACCACCTGCATTGAGAGGAATGGCGACTATGTCGAAAAATAGCTTACATATGTACTACGGTAACCACGTAATTTTTTTGTTGAAATAAAAAAAATTGTAACCTACTAAATTCAGTACACTTAGTTTCTGGATATGCCTCGTAATTTGTCAGGAATCAAATTCAGGACTCCGAATTGCTTAGAAAACAACACAAGCATTGATCCCTGATAGTGATTATTTTCAAATTTATTTCAGTATTTAATTAATGACACAACAGTGTCTTTTATATACAAATGAACATATGACAAGTTATACAAGTACTTAAAATTATTGACAAAAAATACAAAACTTTGTCTTAAACTAACATGGAGATACAAAAAACAGTAATAATAATAAATTACAAAGTCACTGTGTAAAATTATTTAACATTAATATGTATAATATTTAAGTTAAATATATGTATGTATTTGGGTGTTAACATAAGTTGTGTCCGTTTTTTTATCAAATTTAAAAATGAGCACCAAAAGTAAAATAAAATGGTAAAGGTTATACGTCATTAGAAAGAAAATTTTCCGCTTTACAAGATATTGTGTTTGCTTTTACGTTACATATATTATTTTATTTGATTACAAGCCTTCAAAATGGAATGTCAAGTAGACGAAAGTGAGCATTTTCGACACCTCCTTCTGTTCGCGTTCAATCGAGGGAATAAAGGTGCCAAAGCTGCTTGCGATATTTGCGAAGTGTACGGTGAAGATGCTATGAATGAAAGGATAGCTCGTCGATGGTTTTTGCGTTTCAAAGACGGTAATTTCGACCTGAAAGACATGGAGCATTCGGGACGACCAGTGGACTTCGATGAGGACCGCTAATATATCACAAAATATTACCAAATTTTACCAAGTAGACTTACGTAATTGTCGAAGACTTATTTTATAGTGTTGAAGAACTTAGATTTGTTTTTAGTGGAACAACGCTTACATAGAACAAGAAGAATTGGTTTTTTCGAGAATTTAATGGATAGATCTTGAGATATAGAAAACACGTGGGCTCACTTGTAGAACGAGATGCAAGTTGCTTTGCCGAATCGAAACATTCCACATGTTGATGCAGGGTCACTCAACTCCAGAGGCAAAGTATTGTCGTTAATGTTTTGTTAAAATTAAGCATCAAATACTTACGCAAGCATCGTAGCTTTTGGGGTACGTGGCACAGGTATCCGAGGAAATGACACAGAAGTGATTGGAGTGCGTCAGAGCGGAGCCCTCTCCGTTGTTCCACGCAAACTGTGCCAGCTCGAATGATGGATCTATCGAGAATTCTATACTTGATATGCTCTCACTTTCTTGGAATCTGTGGTGGAGACTGAAAAATTAATTTACAAAAATTAAATTTTAGCTGTATACATTAACAGTGTTTCCCCGCTCTGGTATATGAAATGTGACATTTGAAATAATTTTGATATACAGGTTGTTGTTGAGTTACAACCGCACTCGGTTCTGATAAACAGGTCGTAAGTTGATCTGGTCATAAGTCGGCTTATGCAATAATTTCCGTACATATGTAAATTATAGTGCGTGATGATATCACCTGTTGAGAATCATAGTGGCGAAACTACAAAAACTTGACGCTTCAAGGAGTTGAAATATACTTTCGCCACTTACACACGTAAAAAATGAGTCATTTTAGTACCATTTGGAAGTCGTAACTCGAAAATTAATTTTTTTGTAGTTTCACCACTATGATTCTCAACAGGCGATATTATAAGACTATTTTCTATGTTCTTGTTATAATCAGTGTATCACCACTGTCATTCATCGGGTTTCTCTATGGTTTCTTTTTTTATTATTTTTCGAGTTTGTCATTGTTTTCTTTATCATATAAATAAATAAATAAATACAGGTTTACACTTTCGTTGTATGCAGCATAATCTGGCGGACTTATTGCCATGTGGCAATATTTTCGAACCAAACTCAGAGTTGGGAGACAAGCGTTTTACCAACTAGGCCACGGAAGTCATCATTAACAAGAAATAAAAATTAATAAACGTTATTCAGAAATAAAAATTAATAAATAAGAAATAATTGTTAAGCCGAAACAACTAAAAAAAACTAATTTACTAAGAAAGCATAAAATACTTTATTTAAGAACATTCTGAAATATTTAAGATGTCTATATCCGAGGCTCCATTCAAAAAAGACAGCCCGCGTAACAAAAAAAGAGAACTTAAGTCAAGTAAGTTAAATAAATAAATAGAGGTTTATTGATAGCAACATAGTATGTACATAATACATTTAGACACATTTCAAGAACACATTAAAAAAACAGAAGCTATTAAAAAATTTTTTTACATACGTTCTTAATAAGGCCATACTCATAGCAACCCCAGATCCAAAATTGGGGTACGTTAATGGTTTAGTACCTTCGGAATATGAAAAATGGTGAATAATCGTTGGTTCCACATCAGTCAGTGCATGGCCTATCCATATTTCCTGGAAATAATAATAAATAGTTACAAAATCTAGTATTAGGAGTATAATAGACTTCTGTTATCCGAGAGGGATAGGTTCCATTAGTTAAAAGAGACGGGGGATAGGTTCCATTAGTTAAAAGAGACGGGGGGATAGATTCCATTAGTTAAAAAAGACGGGGGGGATAGGTTCCATTAGTTAAAATAGATGGGGGGGGATAGGTTCCATTAGTTAAAAGAGACGGGGGATAGGTTCCATTAGTTAAGAGACGGGGAGATAGGTTTCATTAGTTAAAAAAGACGGGGGATAGGTTCCATTAGTTAAAATAGATGGGGGGGGGGGGATAGGTTCCATTAGTTAAAATAGATGGGGGGGTAGGTTCCATTAGTTAAAAGAGACGGGGGATAGGTTCCATTAGTTAAACGAGACGGGGGATAGGTTCCATTAGTTAGCTTACCAAAACAGTATTATAACAATTTGTAGCATAACATTAGGAAGCTGGGATGAAATGAAAACTGGAAGGAGACAAAGAGCGACATCAGCTTGGAGAATAATAGGTCAGAGGCTCTCTCTACATGAGTTTTAAGGCTATTAAGGTAGGTAGGTTTATTAACCCTACAATGCGCGATTTTTTTTATTTCAAAAATAAAAAATACATTTATTTTGTTTTTATATTGTATATTTATATTAAAAAAAAAGAGTATGGTTCATATATGAATCACTGCGCATTTGTAAGTTAATTATATGATATAAATGAGATTATATATTTAACTTAACTTATTTTACACATACGAGTATGTACTAAAGAATAAAAGATAAAATAAGATTACTTTGATCACCAATAATAAAGTAATTTGATTTCGAACTGGAACAAATCACAAAAGTCATCTACGCGCAACAAGTCAAACTTCAACTGTCAAATTGACCGGTAAAACAGTTTTCTATTAAACCTACGTGGTTTTAAAGCATGGAGATTATTGAATCATATTAGTAACAGCGCGTGAGTCGTTGTTTATACCACTCAACACAAAAATATTTAGAAAAACTTTGGTTGATTCACATGTGCATCATTGCGCACTGTAGGGTTAAAACAAATATCAGTCAAGTTTACCTCTTTTGAATCGTATTTCTTAAGTACCCTGAGTAAGTTTGGCAACCGCAGTGCGGTGTGGTCATCACAGAAGAACACCCACTCGGCAGCAGTGCTGTACTTCTTGGCCAGCTTGGAGAGAATTGGCAGCACTGTCCAGGAACCTTTCGAATGTATCACCTCAACTGCTGGCATCCGCTTGAATAATATTAACAGACATTAAAAAAAATACAGTTCGAAAGATGCATGTCTAAGTCAAAGAATACATTTGAGCATCCGAAATTGATTTTTGACTGTAAAAGTGCCTAAATACTGCATGTAAATTATTTCGCCTTGAAGGACTCGAAATTTTCTAATTGTCAATGTAAAGATAAAATTGCAGTCTACCATCATTTTACATATTCACAGCTCGTACTCGTACTTTGCCAAACCGAGCATCACTCTTGACATTCATGGGAAAAGCAAAATATATACAAGGAAGGAAAAGTAACAAGGAAGAAAAAAGTAACAAGGAAGAAAAAGTAACAAGGTAGAAAAAAGTAACAAGGAAGAAAAAAGTAACAAGGAAGAAAAAGTAACAAGGTAGAAAAAAGTAACAAGGAAGAAAAAAGTAACAAGGAAGAAAAAGTAACAAGGTAGAAAAAGTAACAAGGTAGAAAAAAGCAACAAGGAAGAAAAAGTAACAAGGTAGAAAATAGTAACAAGGCAGAAAAAAGTAACAAAGAAGAGAAGAAAGTAACAAGGAAGAAAAATAGTAACAAAAAAGTAACACAAGGAAATAGGGAGAAAAAGTAAGGAATAGGAAAGAAAAGTAACAAGGTAAAAAAAAATAATAAGGAAGAAAAAAGTAACAAGGAAGAAAAAAGTGACAAGGAAGAAGGCAGAAAAAGTTAGGAATAGGGAAGAAAAAGTAACAATGAAGGAAAAAATAACAAGGTAGAAAAAAATTAACAAGGAAGAAAAAAGTAATGACGAAGAAAAAGTTACAAGGAAAAAATAGTAATAAGGAAGAAAAAAGGTTTAATGGGTTGAATAAACAATGGACCCAGCAGTGAATTGAGAGGCGCCTAACGAGACTTTCTACAAATCGCGATATACTCAATATCATAAATGACATAATTCAAGATTTTAGAAAAACACCAAAATAACTCCCACCATCCAAAACGAATTTACCATTTCAAGAATGTGGCAACCAGGCTTTAAATTAAGACTGTGGAAAAAAATAACGGTAATTTTAGAAAATTGGTACCCCAAAAGAGGCATTTTATTAAAAGGAGAATTCTGTTGATTATAATTAAAGGTACTTTATTTAAAATACCGTATTAGCCCGACTATAAGGCGAGGTTTTTTATTTAAAAAGACGATACGTAAATAGGGGGGGTCGCCTTATATTCGAGTTTTATTTTTCATAATATTATAATGGTGAGGGAAATGTTTGTTTTCTCCAAAAAGCAGATAAAAAATAGGGGTCGCCTTATAATCAGGGTCGCCCTATAGTCGGGCCAATACGGTAGGAAACAGCCTTATGGCGAAAGGCAGCATCTCACGTGTTCCTCCTCCAAAGCTTGTGTCTTGATCTCCTTCCTGAGACGGTCAGCTAGGCTGGTGTGGTATGGGTGAGATTGACTCACTATCACGAATAGAATGTTGGCATAATCTGTAAAGAAATTATAATATATGTAATTATTTTTTTATAAATCTAGTCGTAAACTGAACTTTCTTAAAACTAAAGTAATTAAGGGGTATAAACATCAACTGTGATCCTCTTTCTTGAAAAATACAACACACATAAAGAAAACGTTGCACAAAAATAAACAGCATTAATATAAAATCACATTTTCAAGTGACACACATACTTATACAGTACCCGGCGGTAAGTAATACACATTGGGCTTAAGAAAGAGACTGTCGGCCAAAATCGGCTAACGTCGGCTTTGTAGAGCGTCGTCTCTGTCATTCATTCACGGGTTCCGTCGCGAGACTGTTAGCGGATCGTGCGACAGAGACGACGTATAGTTTAAAAAAATGTAAAATCAAGTTATTCCACGCAAAATCAAGCGATTCCACTAAAAATCAAGTGTCTCCACAACTTAACAACTCTTAAAATACAAGGTGACTAAGACTTAGTCACCTTGCATTTTAAGAAAATTCCTATTCATTAACCAGGGCTGTTGAGTCGAAGATAGAAGTCGAGTCAGGAGTCGGAGTCTGGTGTCGGAGTTGTGGAGACTCTTGATTTTTTTGTGGAATCGCTTGATTTTGTGTGGAATAACTTGATTTTACATTTTTTTAACTATTTTTTCTCTACAAAACCGAAGTTAGCCGATTATGGCCGACAGTATCTTTCTTAAGTCCGATGTGTATTCTTACCGCCGGGTACTTTACATTGCAAATTCGCGTTTCAAACTTACATTTGGTTACGAAAAAATTGTTCATTCAATTAAACGGTCAATTATTCAAATAACTTCAAAGTTTTGACATTTTTTTCAATGAAAGTTTCAACGATACACAGAATAAGTAAAAACATGAACATAGAATATTTAACAATAAATTACTTGCCCCGCTACACGTGTTTTTACCCCCTTTCACGAGGTTCTTTTCAGGCAGAATGACCCCGGTTTGTTAAATATGGATTTCCACAAATTTAAATGTCGAAACCTTTGATAAAAAGTAACCAATTTATTAACTTATTCATTACGTTAACAATTATTAACTTGAAAATGAAATAAACACGATTCAGTATTCTAATTTTCTGTATTACATGTAAAACATTCAAACTGTTTAAAATTGAGTGTTTTTCAGAAATAAGATCTGTCAACACCAAAGTTAAGTTAAGTTTAACCTTTCCCTTCCTGTACTAAAAAAATCGGCGCGTTCCGGTGCTGTGTATTCAATACACATGTAAAAATGAGCGATTTAAAATCGGAAAAATAAGAATATTCATAGCCAATCGCTTAAATTAATTAAATTTGAAGTCAAAAGTGATAATAATTGAAATTTAATTGCTGAAAACATGAAAAAAAACATTGGCCACGTTCACAAAACGGGCGAAGCGACCACTTCAAACGAAAGCCCGCGAGCTACTGAAACGAGCGAACTGAGATTCTATTTCTTGCGTTCTCATATACCGAAGTAGAGTGAGAGTGAGACGTGAATAGCGCCGCTTCCTCACCCATAGCGGGTTTTTAGAATGAATATACATACGTCACACACTGGCACACGTTTGATTGCATTGGTGAATTAATTCCCGATTTTCACAAAATATCTCTGATGTGGCCGATAAGTGCTAATTATTATTAATATACTATAATTTTTTTCATTCAATGCGTAAAAATGTATTACGGAGGAATACCTAAAATCTGAACCCAGTATTTATTATATTTATAGAGATATTCAAGTGTTTAGAAGCAATGTGTACTAGTTACACATCATAGGACAGGAAGGATTAATTAACTTGTTTTTTTTTTGTTAACTTAGAAAAACGTTACAATTTTGAACTTATGGAAGTTTGCTCACTTACCAACCCAAATAGTGAGTCCAATAAAACCTCGACTTTTAGCTAGTATTAATAAAAATGTTTAGCAAATAAAATACACAATTCACAGTCTAATATCTGTCTTTGAAAAAATCATTCAAAAAACCAAAGAAATGCTTCGTAAGTTTTGTTTTATCCTAATCACCAAAATCAAACATCAACCCACTTTGATGTAGCGAAGTGAAGCCTGGACATTGAGTAAAAGTGGTAGGAGCAGAATAATTTCGGTACAAATGTATTCTTTGCGAAGAACGTCTCGTACATAGTACGGTACAGTAAGAAATGTGTCCGAATTAGTTAAAACTGTTAAAGTCGGATGTTATAAGTAAAATTAAGAAAGGGATCCTGAAATGGTTTGGTCATATGGAGAGAAAGAGTTCTGAAAAACTTGCTTAACACTTGCCTTACTGTGTTAAACAATTCCGCTAGCCACTGTGCTGGACGCTCAACATCCAGTGAAAAATGTATGTTTTAAATTAAAATTATGCAAAATCTGCTAGGCTATTTTTTGTTATTAGCTATAAAATTATTTTATTATGTAAGTCCTGGTCACTCACTATCCATCATAGGGTGGCAAGTGTTAACAATCCCTCAGTTATCTCAGAATAGATAATATGTGGTTGGATTCATGCATATGAACGTTAATATGCATAAAAGACCCAACACAGATACGTGTTCTGACATAAATTAGCAAACATTATGCCGCTTTGTATTTTTGATTATTATTTATTTAACACTTTTATTGCAAATACAATCTGGCGGGATTATTGCCAGGCGGCAATCTCTTCTAACCAACCAGACAAAAGTAAATGAATCAAGTTACGTGGTCGCATAAATCATTCAAATGACTATCCATCCCCACGAAATCTATAAACATATACGTGAGTACATGCCCACGAACCCCACAAAGACGGACAGTCACCCGAACATTATTTTTCATATAAAGTGAGATATCATCAATCAAAAGGAAAGGAAGGGATGGTGGAGAGGAAAGGAAAAGAAAAATCAGGAATGAAACACGTTATTTTACTGACTAGAAATTAAGAGGTTTTTCAGTCGCTTCTTAAAGCATGCCAAGGACGGAGCGAGTCTTATATTGGTTTGTAACTGATTCCAGAGTCGGGACGACGTACAGAAAGAGGAGCGGTGAACTGGAAAGGCCAATAAACATATCTGTTTGAGCGTAGCGCTAATCCATGATTGAAAAGACGCTGAAAATTCTCGGCGAGATAAGAGGGGGTGGCGGGACAGTTAAGGATATTATACAATAGAGACAGTATGTGAATTTGGCGTCTATTCCTAACATTCAACTAGTTCAATGCCTTCTGGTATGAAGTTATATGATCGTACTTACATAGGTTGAAAATTAATCTTAGACACACGTTTTGAAGACGCTGTAATTTGTCCAGCTGTTCCTCTGTAACATCCAAGTAACATACGTCCTCATAGTCCAGAATCGGAAAGAGCAGAGATTGTACAAGTAAAATTTTGGTTTTGGTTGGAAGGAATCTTTGCAACACTTTTAGGGAATGAAGGCTGAAGAAGATCCTTCGGCTTACCTCATTTATTTGATCTCGCCATGAGAGAGTGTTATCTATTAGCACTCCTAGGTTTTTAACAGTTTTATGTAATGGTATGATAGAGCCATCAAGTAATATTGGAGGAAGTAAGTCAGTGTTGAATTTACCGAGAAGCTGAGGGCTGCCAATGAAGATCGCTTGAGACTTCTTAGGATTTATGATTAAGCCATGCTCCCCAGTCCACTCCGAGATCGATTGAAGGTCCGCATTTAAATTGTTCAAAGCCGCGTGAAAGAAATTTAGATCAAAATTAATATATATCTGCAGATCATCCGCATATAGATGATAAGAACATTTAAGAGACGATGTTATTGGGTTGATGAATATAGAAAAAAGGAGTGGAGAGAGAATTCCACCTTGGGGGACGCCTGCAGAGAGATCAGTCCATTCAGATATACGTTCCTGGTATTTACAGTATGGGCTTGTATGAAATACTACGAAATACCCAATTAACAGGCTTAATATTTTGGTAAATACATGATTGAAATATGCTTATTAGATATTTCAAGTAAACCAAAAAAAAATAATGTACTTCGTGGGCTAGTTTCTTTTTTGCATACATAGATCCATTTTATTGACTATGCGTAGGGTGCCCAGTTATAAAAAGAATAAACGTGGAACAAATAAATAAAATAAAAATTATACGCTTAAATCTCGAGAGTTAATAAATGTTAAGGAGTAATGTAAACGAAAATTTCCAAGATAAATAGTAATGTTAAATGTAAACGAAAATTCCGAGAGTGAATGTTAAGGGGTAATGTAAAATGTAAACAATAATTTCGGGAATAACGGTTAAGGGGTAATGTAAAATGTGAACAAACATTTCGAGAGTAAATGTTAAATGTAAACGAAAATTCCGAGAGTAAATATTGTATCGGACGTATGCGTCATCATAAAACATATTAGGATTATTGTGTGTAGATATGTACTCGTAGTTACAATTTGATGTCATTTAGTATTTTGTACTATATGTGATATATTTATGTTTGTTGGGGTCTGTGCGGTGTTGCGAGCGCAATGGAAATGTACCTTATGCACGGTCACCGCGAGACTATATCGCAAACCGGCCGGCCTCTGCAGGCACACAACTTCCGAAAATTGTTACGTTTCGCGAGTTGTGACGGCAGGCAGAGGCGAAAACAGGCGCTTGCGATGGGCGATTGACTGTAAATAAGAGGCGAAAATGCCAAAATAAATCACCTTCTCAGTTCACTCTGCCTACTGTGTTTTACTTGCGATCATCTACTACCTGCCTAAGAGGAATCTCTTCACCCCGCTACCTTTTCACCGATCTACGCCTTTGAACATGAGCTGAATTCTCTGAGTATCGTGCAGCAGCCATCCACCTATGTTACAGTTCTTTGTACCGGTGCCGTAAAAATATTAAGCAGTAATGTTAACAAAAATTCTGAGTTCATTTTAAGGAGTACGCAAACGAAAATTCCGAGTCAATGTTAAAAGGTAATGTAAAATGTAAACGAAAATTTCGGGACTGAACCATTTTCGGCACATCGGCATAAATGGTCGTCCTGCCGATATTAAGTTTGTAAACCCGGACCGTGACAGAAGTCCAATGTGTGCATAACGTGCGCTCAGTGCTAATCGCATTGGTGGGGGCGCCGGATAACGGGAATATCATATTGACAAAGTGAAAAACCGCCCCCGGCCGGTACGTGACGGGAATCCCCGACAAATCTGGATGTGGTCGTCGGCCCCTGGAAAAAAACGAATGCTACTGATGCCTTAGATAACCATATGTCCCATTTTTTTTCTGGAATAGCTTCTTAACGGCTACTAGAAACAATCCATAAATGTATGCAATTTAACATACAATGATTACATAACCATGGACAATGAGAAAGAAGAAAATAAATATGATGGAAAGCATCCAGATGTGGTGCTGATGGTGGATGCTCTGTATCCCATGGACAGCAAGGCGCATTCACGTTTCCATCATAAAAAAAAGTATAAAAAAATAAGTTGAATGTAAGAATAGGAAGGTGGTAGCCGCGGTCATAGATCAGGAACTTCCCCGCATTTGCATATGTTTGGTAAAAAAAATCGTAGAAATTTTACGAAGGAAAAATGAAATGCAAAGAAACTTTTTGTAGATCTTCAGATATGTGATAGTAACACGTTCGGCTTTAGTTGGAGTGAAGTCATCATATACAATACAATCAGATATGTGGTAGTAACACGCTCGGCTCTAGTTGGAATGAAGTCATCATATACTCGTACAATCAGATATGTGGTAGTAACACGTTCGACTTTAGTTGGAGTGAAATCATCATATACTCGTACAATCAGATATGTGGTAGTAACACGTTCGACTTTAGTTGGAGTGAAATCATCATATACTCGTACAATCAGATATGTGGTAGTAAGACGTTCGGCTCTAGTTGGAATGAAGTCATCATATACTCGTACAATCAGATATGTGGTAGTAAGACGTTCGGCTCTAGTTGGAATGAAGTCATCATATACTCGTACAATCAGATATGTGGTAGTAACACGTTCGGCTCTAGTTGGAATGAAGTCATCATATGCTCGTACAATCAGATATGTGGTAGTAATACGTGCGGCTCTAGTTGGAATGAAGTCATCATAATTATACTCGTACAATCAGATATGTGGTAGTAACACGTTCGGCTCTAGTTGGAATGAAGTCATCATATACTCGTACAATCAGATATGTGGTAGTAACACGTTCGGCTCTAGTTGGAATGAAGTCATCATATACTCGTACAATCAGATATGTGGTAGTAACACGTTCGGCTCTAGTTGGAATGAAGTCATCATATACTCGTACAATCAGATATGTGGTAGTAACACGTTCGGCTCTAGTTGGAATGAAGTCATCATATACTCGTACAATCAGATATGCGGTAGTAGCACGTTCGGCTCTAGTTGGAATGAAGTCATCATAATTATACTCGTACAATCAGATATGTGGTAGTAACACGTTCGGCTCTAGTTGGAATGAAGTCATCATATACTCTTACAATCAGAAATGTGGTATTAACACGTTCGGCTCTAGTTGTTATTATTTAATTAACTAAACTTTAGTATTTTATTACTTAATTAACTAAACCATCTAGTTTTGATTTTACATGACATTTTAAAACGAACAATTGATCAATCCAATTGAAATATTATTAAAAAAAACGAACATTAACTAAAAATATGATCATCAATTAATTAAACAATACGCAATAATAATATAGGATGACCCAATAAGAGCGCCGGGTTTAAATTTCGCGCCATTTTTTTAAAGATTGCCAGATCTAAAAAAAATTATATGTGACATCTGTCAATCTTCCGATTAGTAAATATGGAACGCTACACGAAAGAACAACGCGTTATTATTGTTAAAACTAATTATAAAAACGGGGAAAGTTTTGCTGACTCAGTTCGTAAACTTTGTGGAATTTTCGGCCGAAATAATGATCCAAATAAGTCATCGATTCGAAGATTAATTAAAAAAAATGTAGAAACTGGTTCGATTCTGGACAATAAGTCACCCATGCGTCCTCGTAGCGGGCGTTCACTCGAAAACATAGCCCCAGTGAGATAAAGTGATATTGAAAACCCAGGGACAGGGACATCGATTCGTCATCGTTCACAAGAATTAGACGTTTTAAGAAGCACCTTACAGCGAATTCTCGCGAAAGATCTGGATCTGCATGCTTACAAGATCCAACTAACCCAAGAACTCGTACCAGCAGACAGCAAAAACTAAATCTGGCGCCCTTATTGGGACACCCCTATATAACTGTTGCAATAACAAAATAAACACGCGACAATGACGAAAATACAATGTTATCGACTAAAATCAATATATTCATTCATCATCATCTTCTTTTAGGTCTGTTGTGGTCCTGCATCATTGCTTCCCTCTTGTGACGTCGACTGCCAGCTGTCTTTCCATCTTTCGGGAGGCCGTCCTGGAGATCTGCTTGCTTGGGGGATACTGTCCCTGACCATTCTTACGGCTCTTGGTTCCGCCATTCTGAATACGTGTTCGTTCCAGAACCTTCTTCTCTGTCGTCCCCATCTGACAATATCTTCAACTTCGCACGTCCTTCAGATTTCTGTGTTTCGTACTCTATCACGAAGGGTTTTGCCAGCGATACTCCTGAGTACCTTCATTTCGCTGGTTCGAAGGAGATTTTTGGTTCTGACAGTGTCGGCTCTGGACTCGTATGTCATTATGGGGCGGACACAGGTCTTGTATATTAATAAACTAAAAATATACTGGAGTATTGCGTATATCCTTAGGAATACCCAAATAGGCAAAAATCTAACAAATCAGAATATATTAAAAAAAAAAAATCACGTCCGGCAGGTCCAGTAGAGCCCGAGCGTGCATACATATATACGAGTATCATCACATACCACTTGCGTATCAGGCATCTAAAACAAATCTCCACACTTTTCTCTCTAAAGAACCAACTTTCGATTCATACGTCATTATGCTAGAGTTCAGAAAAAAATGATGTCCCACCTAAATAGTAAGTAATATATGGTCGCATTTTAGAAAAAAATATTAAGTATTTAGTTACAAGTGTGCGCTATAAATGAGATAACCTAAATTGTTAATGTTCTTTGTGTTGCATGAAAAAAATCTAGGGGAACGACTGCATTAAAAAAACTTGTTTATTTTTTCTCTTTCGTTTGTGTCAACAGCTTCCACACGGCACTGAATCATACGGATACGAGCAAGAGATAATTTATTCGCGCTTTAACACTTGCCACCCTATGATGGATAGTGAGTGACCAGGACTTACATAATAAAATAATTTTATAGCTAATAACAAAACATAACCTAGCAGATTTTGCATAATTTTAATTTAAAACATACATTTTCCACTGGATGTTGAGCGTCCAGCACAGTGGCTGGCGGAATTATTTAGCACAGTAAGGCAAGTGTTAATTAAGACTTATTATATGTATCTTAGACTCGACTAAAGAGAGGATATTCAGTTTTAAACTGGAAATAAACTGCAGCAATATGTGTTCGAATACGTGGATATGGAAAACGATTGAAAAGAGCCGAATAAATGTTGTAGAAATGCGCGCACTGAAGAACACACGGGGTGACAATGTATGACAGAATACGGAATGAAGTGGTTAGGAATGAATGTGAACTTAAGATCCTCCTGTCGAAAGAAACTTGATAACTAAATTAATAATTAAATTTGATGAAATGTATTTTTTTACATTTCATAATATAACGAAACAACACGTCTTCTAACGGTTTTAGTTGACATACGACTGAAGGTTAAGGTATCAAATTTAACTGTAACATTGTCTGATCATTGAAATTTGACCTCACAACATTGTATAAGGTTGTCATCTCGTATTCAAATAGTACGGAAGTAACTCGGCTTATCACGTTACACGTTCCTTGTAAGCCCACTTGGCAAAATATTTTGTCCCATAGTGAAGTGGTTGCTATTAATCATTTGTACAACTCTTGCATAACAAAACTGCACAGAATGGGTAGTAAATATGGGCATTGTATGGATTTTCATATGACATTGACTACATGCAGGAGTAAAGTGAAGAAATTGCTCTTGCCGGAAAGAATTGATTGATCTGTATGGGTTTGCATTGTTGTGCTGTTCGACTTGTACCATTTATCCTATTGTATAACATTACTTACATGTCAATATTAAATTTTATATGTTGTTGATTTATTGTTGGGTCGTGTTAGCTGGGTCAAAGTAAATGGTGTATGCGTCAATAACAACAGGTAGGCAAATGATACAGTTATTCTGGCAGACAGTATTGACGGCCTTCAAACGCTTAGAGACAAATTAATGGAGCCGGTGTGAGGCTGGGGCTAGACATGAACGTGAGTAAAACTAAGTCCATGGTGTTTGGTAGGCAGGATCACGCAGGAGCACGTTTTACATTGAACGGTGCTGATATAGAGAGAGTGGAAACATTTAAATACCTCGGAAGTATCCTAGTGGAAGACCTCGACCCAGAAACCGAAGTCAAGTGCAGAATTAAATCGTCTCGTGCGGCTTTTAATAAAATGAGAAGCGTTTTCTGCGATGATAATTTAAACTTGAAACTTCGACAACGGTTAGTCAAATGCTAAGTTTTGGTCAGTGTTATTACACGGAGTGGAATCATGGACCCTCAAAGTTGATAGTATGTACCGACTGGAAGCATTCGAAATGTGGATGCACCGGAGAATGCTACGGATACCCTGGACGCATATGGTCAGCAACACAAGGGTTCTTCAAAGAGCCAAAGTTGATAGAGAGTTGCTGACTAATATTAAAATCAGAAAGGTGTCCTATTTGGGACATGTACGAGTACTTAGAGGAGAAAAAACAAATTACTGCACCTGATCATCCAAGGCAAAATAGAGGGTCGAAGAGGTGTTGGCAGGAGGCAAATCTCCTGGCTCCGCAATATACGTGATTGGACTGGCATAAGGAGAGTTGGGGATCTTTTTCGGGTAGCCGGGGACAAAGATGCCTACTCTCAGGTGGTAGTCAACGTTGGGGGGAGCTGACATGACACTAGGAAGAAGAAGTTGATTTATTACTATTATTAAACACATAATTGTAAAAAAAATCTGACGGGGTTATTGCGAGACGGCAATCTCTTCCAACCAACTAGACAAAAGTAAATAAAAGAAGTTACATGATCGCAAAAAATAATCAAATGATTATTCATCTTAATGAAATTTATGAATATGTTACATAATAAAAAGTGAGATATCAATGAAAGGAAAATGAATGGATGGTGCAGAGGAAAGAAAAATCAGGAATAAACATGTCACATTACTGACTATAAATACCGAGTTTTTTCAATCGCTTCTTAAAGCATGCCAACGACGTAGCGAGTCTACAATAATTGTAGACTCGCTGATACGACTTGTAAGAGCAACAATGAGCCCAACCATAACCAAAGTAAGAATCGACAAAGACCTCTCAAAACCATTCCAGACATATAATGGCCTACGACAGGGAGATGCCTTGGCATGTCTCCTATTTAACGTGGCTCTAGAAAAAGTGATAAGGGACTCAAAAATAGATACCAGAGGCACTATATTCTACAAGTCAGTTCAGCTACTCGCCTATGCAGATGACATAGATATTGTGGGACGGGACGGTCACTTGAAGCTACCCGTGAAGCGTTTGTAGCATTGGAGGAAAAAGGAAAAATAATGGGACTTGTCATAAATGAAGATAAAACAAAATTGATGATTGCTTCTAATACCACATATCCATACCCCCAGGTTTTCTCAGCTGCAAATTACAACTTTGAAATAGTTAATTCATTTACATACTTAGGCTCAACAGTTACCAGTGATAATAACACCCGAGAAGAAATTGACAGAAGGATAATGGCAGCAAACCGATGTTACTACGCTCTCCAAAAACAGTTAAGATCCAAATTACTGCGAAGAACCACAAAAACACTATTGTACAAGACCCTGATCAAACCAGTCCTCACATATGCCTCTGAAACCTGGGTGATGACAAAACACACTGAAGGGTCCATCGCAGCATTTGAAAGAAGGGTTCTTAGGACAATATACGGCCCAGTGAGAGACCACAATGGTTGGCGTCGTCGATATAACCGAGAGCTATATGATATCTATAAAGAGCCCGATGTGATCAGATCCGTCAGAGTAGGGCGCTTGAGATGGGCTGGTCACATAATCAGAATGGACGACGACAATCCTACAAAACGCCTCACGCTCTCTGTAACACAGGGACGTAGAAGACCAGGAAGGCCCAAAATGCGATGGATGGACAGTGTCAACACGGATGCATCGGTGTTGCCAGTGAGAAATTGGAGAATAAGGGCATCAAACAGACAAGAATGGGGGAAGCTCCTGGATTCAGCCAAGGCCCACCCAGGGCTGTCGAGCTTAGGATAATAATAATAATAATGTGACGTGTTTATTCCTTATTTTTCTTTCCTCTCCACCATCCATTCATTTTCCTTTCATTGATAATATCTCACTTTTTATTATGTAACATGTTCATAAATTTCATGAAGATGTATAAATTGTACTTAACTTGTTTGAGTCTCACTGCATGGACAGTAAAGGTGATGTAAAAAATATCTGTATTAAAAAGGTCATTTGACAGTTAAAATAAATAAATAAATATACGCTCTAATTTATTCAGGGTGGAAACTTTTGAACTAACCATTAATCATAGTTCAAAAACGTATTGAATTGTACAATTTTTGCACAACCACGCAACCAAGTAACCACATTTTTTAGGGTTCCGGGGAACACAAGCGGGAATCCCTGATTTACGTCAACTCAAAACGCAACTCTGAAAAATAATTTACAAACAGCAATGTTCCCTATATTACGGGATTTAACCGTTCGAAAGCCGAGAGTCTATATATATATAGACGTTTTATAGTATGTTAAAAAATGTTCAGCAGTAAAACGCTTAAGATAAAAAAATGTTTGCTTTTCTTAAGAATGAAAGTGGATAGAAAATCTAATACTGGACGTTCATATTTACGGGATAACTTACTATAGTTCGGAAAATCTAGGATGAGTCGTATGACAGCTCACAAATTTGCCCCAATACAACCTTGTAACGATGTTCAGTAATTTTAATTATTTTATCAACTTTAATATAAGCCTCGATTCTAATAAATAGCAAGTTATTTAGGTAAATACATTACATAAAACTAATAATAATGTCAAATTAATACATCTTGTCACAAATTAGCAAAAATGTGGCAGTTTGTTAAAATCAAATTATATTTAGTGACGTTTGTCAAAAGTCACTATGTTAGTCTGCATTGGCTAGGGATGGGGTATTCGATAATTGGATTTTCGATTTTTTTTTATACATAAATCGTAATTAGTATTAATCCATAGTGGATTAAAACTATTTAAAGATATTTGGCCTATTTAAAGATACATACAAATCATACAATACATTAGGAAGTCAGTATAATGAAAATTAGGAATTAAAACGTCAGTTTAGAGAAAAACAATTGTTCGATTTAGAAAAAAACTATTCGATTTGTAAAAAAAAACGATTTTACTCCATCCCTTTGTGACATGACGTTTTAAACGCCGCACGGTTCATCCTAGACTTTCTGAAGTATAGTACAGTTTATTGAAATTGAAACAAATATTAAATTAATCATTATCACTACCATATCTCAATGTATAATATTTTTTTAACCATATTTTTAAATGATAACTTCTTATCGAGTCAGACATGGATGCAAATTTTGTGGTTTTGAATGTTTTCAAGTTCTTTTCAGTAAATAAATGTAGTGTAATATGTCTTTGTTTCGTATCTAATTATTATTCAATCAATGTTACAATATCAGTCTATGTTAATTGTAAATGTATCGAAAGATCTACCTTAAACGTAAATACTATAAAAAGAAATGTATAATTTGAATTCTAGAAATGTTCAAAAACACGAAAGAGAATATTGTTTATTGCTAAATATGTTCCTAAAGATTAAATTATCATAACCAATATGTTCAGTGCGCATTTAAGCTGAACTGACATTGTTCGAACATTTGTATGATACTATCATTTAAAATATTGCATCGTAACTTAACATTTTTATCCAGGTGAAAGTAAATCTTGTTAGATCCTAGGTCAATAAATAAAAGATGCAAATGATGACATTTTAAATTTGGATTTTCGAAAATAGATTTTAATTAAATGTTCGTAATTAGTATTAATTCATAGTGGATCTTGGCCTATTTAAAGATACATACAAATCATACAATACATTAGAAAGTCAGTATAATGAAAATTAGGAATTAAAACGTTAGTTTAGAGAAAAACAATTGTTCGATTTATAAAAAAACTATTCGATTTGTAAAAAAAAAACGATTTTACCCCATCCCTTTGTGACATGACGTTTTAAACGTCGCACGGTTCATCCTAGACTTTCTGAAGTATAATGGTAAAAGGATTTGCTGCTGTAATACGGTCTGCAGCCTGTATGTACATTGCAGATTGTTTATGGTTGCTCGTACCATAAACAAGAGTTATCTTGAAGGAAGCTGGGAAGGCGCTGTGCCAGCAGACAAATAATAACATGTATGCAGAAATTATGATTATACCAGATGCAGTAATAAAAGTAGAGATTGTAGAAGAAATTTATAGTAAATTTAGTAAGTAAGATGAAAAAGAGCATTTTGAAATAAATAGTTTTCTGCATGTAGAACGAATGAAAGAAGAAATACTAAAAAAAAGATAACACATAACATATAGTGCAAATGTTATATCTGTTTTTTTTCTTCTATCTTCTCGTTGACATTTATCTTTGAAATTTGCAGAGATTTCTGATTTTTTCTTTGATACTCGTAAAGTAATCTATGGTACACACATTTTCCACATGCTATCTATGCCCATATACAAATTTATGACTAAAGAAGATATTCTACTATAGAAGCGTGAATTTCGGGCATTTTTTCAGACTAAATAAAAAAAACTAAAAATATTTTTCCCAAACATTTTTTTACAGTTTGTTTATTGATGATTTGAGAATGTACAAAAAAAATTTGAAAAAAAAAAATTGAAAATTCAAAATGTTATCAGCTGTTATATTTTGTAAAAAAGATGATGAGTTGGTCGACATGATTGGAGCCCTTTCGTAGTTCTGAAACAAAAATCATACACAGTTTCTTGATAAGAAATAATGTCGTTATAGTTGGTACCAAAGAGAATAAAAAAATCGTAAAATGGCGGCTGTCTGAAAAAAATCAATTCTTTTAATTAAAAAAAAAATAGTAAAAGAAAATAGTTGTGAATTTTTCGAGGTAGGGACGATATAAAAAAACATTTATCGAAGTTTCATACCAAATTTGAAGGCAATCGGTTGGATAGAACTTGAGATTTTATGTCGACCAGGTCGAAAAAAGTCGTTTCGAGAAAAACGCGTTTAAAGTTTCGAGATTATTGTCCGAGTCATTCCAGTGCGGCGTAATTGCTGCCTCATTTATAGCTACAACTTCGTAAATATTGAGAATTTTAAAATTTCCCTTTGAAAACATATTCTTAAAAGTCTAACTTTAAGAACATGCAAAGAAAAAGATTTTTTCAAATTTCTAGAGTAGTATTCTACGCTAAATACGTGTGTCGCGATTGGAAAGTCTGGTGATCTCTCATATCTGCCTACCACTACAGGGAAACGGTGTGATGGTATGTTATATACATTATACTTGGTAGTTCTAACTGGAAAAGAATTCGCAACTTCCGAGAAATGAATTTGACGAAAAAAAATATTGTCACTAGCTTAAAAGTTTTGATTCAAATTTTTTTGACAGCTGAATATTTATTTACACGTAATTATTAACCCAAATCAAAATATGCATTTTTAGTTAATTTGAAATATCGAAAAAGCATATATGACTCCTTAGTATATGAAAATATCAAACCCATTAAATTAATTAGTATTTTATTGTTAAATCACGCCCTACACAATCCCATAAAACAAGTTATTTTTTCAATTATCTTAGAGTAAAATGTAAGTTGGGTTGTTTTTGCATAATTACGAGTAAGTCTATTTAATACCCTGACAATTATCGGATATCCTGACGGTTTCAAAGTGACATAAAAATCGTTGAAATGTGGAATGCCCGAAAACACATTCACATTGAAATACAAAAAAAAGAATACTGGGTAAGGGATGCACATAAACCAGACCATGCAATATGCAATTTATCATTCTAAAAAAACTGTTCTAACATCAAATTTATAACACCCAAAAACTGTCTTTAACATCAAATTTACAACATCCAAAAAACTGCCTTTAACATTAACCTTTTTTTTTTCTTTTTTTTTAAAGAATATATATGACCGAAGTCATAGGTATCCTTATACCCTCGAACACTAGGCGGAATAAGTGCCTGTGTCGTTCGAGGGGAGTAGCACAGCACGGGGCTCGAACAGATGACCTTCCGCACGGAAGTCCAGCGCGTTACCGCAAGGCCATGCACATCAAATTTATAATATCCAAAAAACTGGCTTTAACAACAAATTTATAACATCCAAAAAACTGCCTTTAATATCAAATTTATAATATCCTAAAAACTGCCTTTAATATTAAATTTATAACACCCAAAAACTGCCTTTAACATCAAATTTATAACATCCAAAACAACTGCATTTAACATGAAATTTATAACATCGAAAAAAAACTGCCTTTAACATCAAATTTATAACACCCAAAAACTGCCTTTAACATCAAATTTATAACATCCAAAAACTGCCTTTAACATCAAATTTATAACACCCAAAAACTGCCTTTAACATCAAATTTATAACACCCAAAAACTGCCTTTAACATCAAATTTATAACATCCAAAAAAACTGCCTTTAACAACAAATTTATAACACCCAAAAACTGCCTTTAACATCAAATTTATAACATCCAAAAAAACTGCCTTTAACATCAAATTTATAACATCCATAAAAATTGCCTTTAACATCAAATTTATAACATAAAAAAAAACTGCCTTTAACATCAAATTTATAACATCCAAAAAAACTGCCTTTAACATCAAATTTATAACATAAAAAAAAAACTGCATTTAACATCAAATTTATAACATCAAAAAAAACTGCCTTTAACATCAAATTTATAACATCCAAATAACTTAAATGAAGAATTGCGAACAAGTTATTTTTATTCTTTATTGGAATCATTAATTTATTATAACATCCATAAAAACTGCCTTTAACATCAAATTTATAACATAAAAAAAAACTGCCTTTAACATCAAATTTATAACATCCAAAAAAACTGCCTTTAACATCAAATTTATAACATAAAAAAAAACTGCATTTAACATCAAATTTATAACATCCAAAAAAACTGCCTTTAACATCAAATTTATAACATCCAAATAACTTAAATGAAGAATTGCGAACAAGTTATTTTTATTCTTTATTGGAATCATTAATTTATTTCTCAATTGTTTTTCTAATACTTGGATATTGTTAATCTATTTCAAGAGTTCCTTTTTTCGTCCGCAGACCCCTTTACCAAAAACTTTTAAAACCGTCGACCCCCTAGTCATTATTCAAATTAACAAGTTTGTACAGTACTCGATATTAAATATTTCACTGGATATCGAACTGTTCATTTTAATCACTTGTAATTAAGGATTGAAAAATATAAAAGGACTACGGATTATGCATTGCATTATCTTGTGCAACATTTAATATTGAAATCTACGCTGACGAAAATTAAAGCAAAAAAATAGACTCTTTTAATGACACATTTTACCTTTTCGTTCACAAGTTTGGTATGTAATGTGTTTTTATAAAAAAGTGTTTTTTTTTAATTATTTTACTTTATAATTAGGTACCTATTGGAATCATAGATATTTTGACGTAACAAACAAATAGCAGTAGTAAGGAGCAGTAGTTAAAAAAACTATATATCCACAGAAAGCGCAGATTGTACAGATGTTAAAAATTGATTTTTGTAACCATACGAGTATATAACAATTCGTTTTAATATCTTGTTCCGAGTGTAGTTTTGTATTTCTCGAATAGACGTCGTCAGGTAATTTTAGTTGCTAACTTCAATCCAACCGTGCTGAATATATATTAATATTAAAGGTAGTCAGTTCGATCCTATCACCGACCACGCTGCTATGGGGGACAAAATAAGTCCCCATCTAGCGCGATCTACACTAGAAGATCAAAATTATGTAGTTTAACGTATTTTTCGACCATTGATTGCAAAAAATGCTTAAACTTTTTTTTTTGCGTCATTATACAAAGTGCATTTCAACCATATGTTGCACTTTGTGCAATGAAAGTGTAATACAATCCCGTGGCGCAGTTGGTAAAACGTTTGACTATCACACACAGAGGTTTTGGGTTCGATTCTCAATGGTACTTAAAATATAAAATATAAAAAGGGTCCTAATGAGGTTAAGAGTTTTTCTGCAAGATTATTGTCACCTTTCGGCGTGCGGTTTATAAACGTCGACAAAGAGCGAGTTACGTGCCTACTCTAATTATTCTAAACCTGAAGGCTCGATTTTCGCTGGTGGTAAATCGGGGATTGTGCATACATGTTTGTGCGTTATCTCCTCATTAATTCTTTTAAAACTGCTTATCTATTTCAATGTATTACTGCCTAACTATTTCAATGTTGTCTCAACTATTTCATTTCCCATTTGTCATTTTGTAAAATTTGGACTCCTTTGAGGCTTCTCTTTTTTTCGTTCTTGCTGACAGTTAGTAGTAACCTGAGATGGTATATGTGGGTTTACTTTTTATTTTGTTTTCTGCCACACGTTTTTGTTTTTTTTATTTATTTATTCTTTAATCTAGATATGCGGGGGTGTGGGATGGAAGCCCCCCGACGCCCTTGCGGTCGGGCTCGCCCTACATTGGTGGGGTGTATCTCGGACGGGGGAATGTTTGTGGGATGAGCCCAGACCTTTTAATGTCTTCTCTCTTGAATGTATTTTTTTTGTCATCTATTTATTTTCTGTGTTTTTTTTTATATTCTTGTTCTACGTGTTCAAGGGTGTGGGCTGAAAAACATCTGGTGTCCCCGTGGCTGGGTTCGCCCTATATTGGTGGGGTGTATCTTGGCCGAGGGGATGTTATTAGATGAGCCCAGACCTTTTGATAGCTTCTGTATTTAATGTATTATCTGCAATTTATGTGTTTTAGAAGTGTTATTTAAATATATTATGTAAATACTATGTTGCTGTCAATAAACCTATATTTATTTATTTATTAACGGGTGAATAAAAAACATTTTTTCCCGGTCACATATGTTACATATATGGTACACGTATTAACGGGTGAATAGAAAACATTTTTTCCCGGTCACATATGTTACAAATATGGTACACGTATTAACGGGTGAATAGAAAACATTTTTTCCCGGTCACATATGTTACATATATGGTACACGTATACACACAATCGCACCATTTTTATAGGCAGATGAGAGAACGCCAAACTTACTTATCGCGACACACATAATGTACCTCTTCTCATACAACTCCTACGATTTCTCTGACTTTTTACATTTCCTTCTTTAAAAACATAATTCACGGGGACAGTTAAGCGAAGGCAAACAAGAGGAAGATGTCTTACGAGATGGATAGATCAAATAAAGGAGTTAGCAGAATACTCTAAAAGCGCTGCGTTCAACAAGTTCCAGGATTGGGACGGATAGAGACTGGTGGTGCGCCGAGTTCCACGACTCTAAAAAGAGCATTTGATCAAACCACAGTTTCCTTGGTCTTCCTCTACCAGGTATTTATTTTTCCCGGCCACGCTTTTCATAATGTTCACATCCCTAATGCTGATATGGATTAATAAACCATATGAATTAATAAACCTCAATTGCAATATATTAGTATACCCTATCGTATATGTCCCCACTAACGTTCCAGCATGCTGCAATATTTCTCACGCCGCGGAACCAATCAGAAACGTTCACGTTCTCTTGCTCGGGGGATGGGGTGTAGAAGGAAACTTTGAATTTTTTATCGTAAGGTATTTGCGGCATGAAAATGACATGAATCGGGAAAATATTTTTGAATCTATGGTCCGAATTCATAGTTTGGCCTAAATACTAATATCTAACATCAAAATTTAGCATTTTGTATTCTAAGTTGAACATCAACTGCTCTAAACTTTCAAGTTTGATAACGAAACTAGAGGTATTGTATTTTGAGCGTACGGACTACTATGCGGATTGTGGAGCAGTTCAACGAGACAGAAAATGTTCAAAGGAAGCTCTACGAACGAGACAGGAAAGTTCGGACAACGAATAACATCGCCACAGTGACCGCCGCCATTCAAAATGATTCGACGATTTCAACCAGGCAATTGGCATTGGACATTGGTGTCAATCGAAAGTTGTATGTTTCATATATTGCACAAGATTTGATTTTTAAAATGTAACCTTCTGCAGTATGGCTACACTCTTTCAGACGGGATTTGAACGCTCGATACTAGGTAGTCTTTTCACTTAATGCGCTTTTCTTTTCACAGTCGCGTCTCATCAGTCTAAAAAAAGTGGCACTCCCTTCAGCCACGGTGCATCTCCACTGATCACGTTCCTGTACCGCTGTCACCTAGCTTTTAAGCCGAGGCTACACCAAAGTGCTTCGTTAGGTGCCAAGCTAAGTTTTACGTGACTCATATACTAGGTGACTTTATGCTTGGCCACATCAAAGTGATTCGCACAAATTCATTTGACATTTGGGAGCGGTTGAGTCAACAAACGATGCCACTCTCAAAACTAACCAATTTCATTACAACTTACCATCTTTATTTACTTCCTGTGCAACTTCATTCCAAAGTGATTTTATTACAGGTACATTTTTCTATAATTTGCTCGATTTATTACAGGTACATTTTTGTTAAATTAACCAACACGTCTGTTCGCTAGGAGATTCATTCGATGACTAATCGTCATGTAGCGTGGCACGAAGCGTGCAGTGTGGCCACTGCGGCGATAGTATGTGGTACGTTGATTCGCTAGGATATGTCGCCTAACTCGCAACATAGCTCTAAGCATCAAGCGAGGCTCCTTTCTGTGTGGCCGAGGCCTTATTGTGTATTTTAGAAGACAAATATTTTCCGCTGAGAGTTGTCAAATCACGCGAGCGGATACAGTTCGGTCTGTTGAACTATTTATGTGTGTTTATATCATAACATACTCGTATGTTATGTGAATTTCCCTTTTTCGCTGAGAATTGTCAAATCACGCGAGCGGATACAGTTCGGTCTGTTGAACTATTTATGTGTGTTTATATCATAACACATGTTATGCGAATTTCTTTGAACTATTTATATGTGTTTATATCATAACATATGTTATGTGAATTTCCTTTTTTCGCTGAGAATTGTCAAATCACGCGAGCGGATACAGTTCGGTCTATTGAACTATTTATGTGTGTTTATATCATAACACATGTTATGCGAATTTCTTTGAACTATTTATATGTGTTTATATCATAACATATGTTATGTGAATTTCCTTTTTTCGCTGAGAATTGTCAAATCACGCGAGCGGATACAGTTCGGTCTGTTGAACTATTTATGTGTGTTTATATCATAACACATGTTATGCGAATTTCTTTGAACTATTTATATGTGTTTATATCATAACATATGTTATGTGAATTTCCTTTTTTCGCTGAGAATTGTCAAATCACGCGAGCGGATACAGTTCGGTCTATTGAACTATTTATGTGTGTTTATATCATAACACATGTTATGCGAATTTCTTTGAACTATTTATATGTGTTTATATCATAACATATGTTATGTGAATTTCCTTTTTTCGCTGAGAATTGTCAAATCACGCGAGCGGATACAGTTCGGTCTATTGAACTATTTATGTGTGTTTATATCATAACACATGTTATGCGAATTTCTTTGAACTATTTATATGTGTTTATATCATAACATATGTTATGTGAATTTCCTTTTTTCGCTGAGAATTGTCAAATCACGCGAGCGGATACAGTTCGGTCTATTGAACTATTTATGTGTGTTTATATCATAACACATGTTATGCGAATTTCTTTGAACTATTTATATGTGTTTATATCATAACATATGTTATGTGAATTTCCTTTTTTCGCTGAGAATTGTCAAATCACGCGAGCGGATACAGTTCGGTCTATTGAACTATTTATGTGTGTTTATATCATAACACATGTTATGCGAATTTCTTTGAACTATTTATATGTGTTTATATCATAACATATGTTATGTGAATTTCCTTTTTTCGCTGAGAATTGTCAAATCACGCGAGCGGATACAGTTCGGTCTGTTGAACTATTTATGTGTGTTTATATCATAACACATGTTATGCGAATTTCTTTGAACTATTTATATGTGTTTATATCATAACATATGTTATGTGAATTTCCTTTTTTCGCTGAGAATTGTCAAATCACGCGAGCGGATACAGTTCGGTCTGTTGAACTATTTATGTGTGTTTATATCATAACACATGTTATGCGAATTTCTTTGAACTATTTATATGTGTTTATATCATAACATATGTTATGTGAATTTCCTTTTTTCGCTGAGAATTGTCAAATCACGCGAGCGGATACAGTTCGGTCTATTGAACTATTTATGTGTGTTTATATCATAACACATGTTATGCGAATTTCTTTGAACTATTTATATGTGTTTATATCATAACATATGTTATGTGAATTTCCTTTTTTCGCTGAGAATTGTCAAATCACGCGAGCGGATACAGTTCGGTCTGTTGAACTATTTATGTGTGTTTATATCATAACACATGTTATGCGAATTTCTTTGAACTATTTATATGTGTTTATATCATAACATATGTTATGTGAATTTCCTTTTTTCGCTGAGAATTGTCAAATCACGCGAGCGGATACAGTTCGGTCTATTGAACTATTTATGTGTGTTTATATCATAACACATGTTATGCGAATTTCTTTGAACTATTTATATGTGTTTATATCATAACATATGTTATGTGAATTTCCTTTTTTCGCTGAGAATTGTCAAATCACGCGAGCGGATACAGTTCGGTCTGTTGAACTATTTATGTGTGTTTATATCATAACACATGTTATGCGAATTTCTTTGAACTATTTATATGTGTTTATATCATAACATATGTTATGTGAATTTCCTTTTTTCGCTGAGAATTGTCAAATCACGCGAGCGGATACAGTTCGGTCTATTGAACTATTTATGTGTGTTTATATCATAACACATGTTATGCGAATTTCTTTGAACTATTTATATGTGTTTATATCATAACATATGTTATGTGAATTTCCTTTTTTCGCTGAGAATTGTCAAATCACGCGAGCGGATACAGTTCGGTCTGTTGAACTATTTATGTGTGTTTATATCATAACACATGTTATGCGAATTTCTTTGAACTATTTATATGTGTTTATATCATAACATATGTTATGTGAATTTCCTTTTTTCGCTGAGAATTGTCAAATCACGCGAGCGGATACAGTTCGGTCTATTGAACTATTTATGTGTGTTTATATCATAACACATGTTATGCGAATTTCTTTGAACTATTTATATGTGTTTATATCATAACATATGTTATGTGAATTTCCTTTTTTCGCTGAGAATTGTCAAATCACGCGAGCGGATACAGTTCGGTCTATTGAACTATTTATGTGTGTTTATATCATAACACATGTTATGCGAATTTCTTTGAACTATTTATATGTGTTTATATCATAACATATGTTATGTGAATTTCCTTTTTTCGCTGAGAATTGTCAAATCACGCGAGCGGATACAGTTCGGTCTATTGAACTATTTATGTGTGTTTATATCATAACACATGTTATGCGAATTTCTTTGAACTATTTATATGTGTTTATATCATAACATATGTTATGTGAATTTCCTTTTTTCGCTGAGAATTGTCAAATCACGCGAGCGGATACAGTTCGGTCTGTTGAACTATTTATGTGTGTTTATATCATAACACATGTTATGCGAATTTCTTTGAACTATTTATATGTGTTTATATCATAACATATGTTATGTGAATTTCCTTTTTTCGCTGAGAATTGTCAAATCACGCGAGCGGATACAGTTCGGTCTGTTGAACTATTTATGTGTGTTTATATCATAACACATGTTATGCGAATTTCTTTGAACTATTTATATGTGTTTATATCATAACATATGTTATGTGAATTTCCTTTTTTCGCTGAGAATTGTCAAATCACGCGAGCGGATACAGTTCGGTCTATTGAACTATTTATGTGTGTTTATATCATAACACATGTTATGCGAATTTCTTTGAACTATTTATATGTGTTTATATCATAACATATGTTATGTGAATTTCCTTTTTTCGCTGAGAATTGTCAAATCACGCGAGCGGATACAGTTCGGTCTGTTGAACTATTTATGTGTGTTTATATCATAACACATGTTATGCGAATTTCTTTGAACTATTTATATGTGTTTATATCATAACATATGTTATGTGAATTTCCTTTTTTCGCTGAGAATTGTCAAATCACGCGAGCGGATACAGTTCGGTCTATTGAACTATTTATGTGTGTTTATATCATAACACATGTTATGCGAATTTCTTTGAACTATTTATATGTGTTTATATCATAACATATGTTATGTGAATTTCCTTTTTTCGCTGAGAATTGTCAAATCACGCGAGCGGATACAGTTCGGTCTATTGAACTATTTATGTGTGTTTATATCATAACACATGTTATGCGAATTTCTTTGAACTATTTATATGTGTTTATATCATAACATATGTTATGTGAATTTCCTTTTTTCGCTGAGAATTGTCAAATCACGCGAGCGGATACAGTTCGGTCTATTGAACTATTTATGTGTGTTTATATCATAACACATGTTATGCGAATTTCTTTGAACTATTTATATGTGTTTATATCATAACATATGTTATGTGAATTTCCTTTTTTCGCTGAGAATTGTCAAATCACGCGAGCGGATACAGTTCGGTCTGTTGAACTATTTATGTGTGTTTATATCATAACACATGTTATGCGAATTTCTTTGAACTATTTATATGTGTTTATATCATAACATATGTTATGTGAATTTCCTTTTTTCGCTGAGAATTGTCAAATCACGCGAGCGGATACAGTTCGGTCTATTGAACTATTTATGTGTGTTTATATCATAACACATGTTATGCGAATTTCTTTGAACTATTTATATGTGTTTATATCATAACATATGTTATGTGAATTTCCTTTTTTCGCTGAGAATTGTCAAATCACGCGAGCGGATACAGTTCGGTCTATTGAACTATTTATGTGTGTTTATATCATAACACATGTTATGCGAATTTCTTTGAACTATTTATATGTGTTTATATCATAACATATGTTATGTGAATTTCCTTTTTTCGCTGAGAATTGTCAAATCACGCGAGCGGATACAGTTCGGTCTATTGAACTATTTATGTGTGTTTATATCATAACACATGTTATGCGAATTTCTTTGAACTATTTATATGTGTTTATATCATAACATATGTTATGTGAATTTCCTTTTTTCGCTGAGAATTGTCAAATCACGCGAGCGGATCCAGTTCGATCTGTTGAACTATTTACGAGTATGTGTGTTTATACCATAACATATGTTATGTGAATTTCGTGGATGTAAGTCAGTCGTTTCAGAACAGGCAATGATCCTTGTGAGATCGCTGATATACATTTATACATGTCAGCACGTCGTGTTCCTAGCGGAGTAGGCTGAGATAACAGATATCCAAACTTTTCTATCCAAGCACACAACTCTCGCCTCTTCCACATATACTTCTCGTCATACACAATATTCTATTATTTATACTGCTTACTTTATCTTCTTCCAAAACCTGTTTAATTTGATCCAGCCACATTTTCCTCGATCTGTCTCTTCCACGCATATCTTGCACTTCTGACTTTACACACGTTTTATTATTCATTCTATCATCATATCCAAAGCATATTAAAGTTCCTTTCTTATTTTATTTTTTAAATTTTTAACACTTTTATTGCAAATACAATCAGCCGGGCTTATTGCCAGGCGGCAATCTCTTCCAACCAACCAGACAAAAGTAAATTAAGCAAGTTACATGGTTGCATAAATAATTCAAATGACTATCCATCCCCACTAAATCCATAAACATATACGTGAGCATATGCTCACGAACCCCACAAAGACGGACAATCACCAAAACATTATTTTTCATATAAACTGAGATATCATCAATCAAAAGGAAAGGAAAAAAAATCGGGAATGAAACACGTTATTTTACTGATTAGAAATTAAGAGTTTTTTCAGTCGCTTCTTAAAGCATGTCAAGGACGGAGCGAGTCTTATATTGGTTCGTAACTGATTCCAGAGTCTCACTGCATGAACAGTAAAATACGACGTAAAGAAAGAGGAGAGGTGAACTGGAAAGGCCAATAAACATGTTTGAGCGTAGCGCTAATCCATGATTGGAAAGACGTTAAAAATTCTCGGCGAGATAAGAGAGGGTGGCGGGACAGTTAAGGATATTATACAATCGAGACAGTATGTGAATTTGGCGTCTATTTCTAAAATTCAACCATTTCAATGCTTTCTGGTATGAAGTTATATGATCGTACTTTCGTGGGTTGAAAATGAATCTTAGACAAACATTTTGAAGACGCTGTAATTTGTCCAGCTGTTCCTCTGTAACATCCAAACAACAGATGTTTTCTTTCTTACTTTCTTCATCTTACTTAAAATACCCATTTCATCTATGAAATTCATTCCTCATGTCTTCATTCCGCCTTCTTTCGAACATCGAAACACTCGACAAAATTTCCTCAGTGCACTTATCTCCGCATCAATCAATCTTACACTTAATTATAACATTAATAACAATACAACATGCAAATATATATCCTTTAATTTAATAATATATATTATTAAAAATTAAACAAACAAATAACACAAATCGGAATAGAATGCTCCTCTCAGGTGAGGGTAGACTAAAGCCGCGAGAAACCGTCGCGACGCCCGGATGTTTTATTCACGCGTCAAACTTTCCACGGCGTCTCCATGCAGAGGTTTTCAAAGCGCGCGATTTGCCACCAATATCAGAGATGCTCAACAGTTCGATCTCGCCACCACTCTTTTTGTTATGAGGGACATAATTCCCCTTTTTGTTATGAGGGACATAAGTCCCCTTTTTGTTATGAGGTACATAAGTCCCCTTTTTGTTATGAGAGGCATAAGTCCCCTTTTTGTTATGAGGGACATAAGTCCCCTTTTTGTTATGAGAGGCATAAGTCCCCTTTTTGTTATGAGGGACATAAGTCCCCTTTTTGTTATGAGAGGCATAAGTCCCCTTTTTGTTATGAGGGACATAAGTCCCCTTTTTGTTATGAGAGGCATAAGTCCCCTTTTTGTTATGAGGGACATAATAAGTCCCCATTCAGTTCGATCTAAATTAGAAGATCAAAATCTTCTTTATTAAAAATGAGCGCGTTCTCACTTAGTGACGAAGAAGGAACTGCATAAAGGGTTCGAAAACTTCGATGATAGCGACACACCTAAGTGTATAAATAATAGAGAATACTACACAACAATCAAAACAGAATGTGTCCGACGTCGCCGGAGAAGCCAAATGACCTTTTTCATTGTCTTAATGCTCAGAAGAACACTACCGTATTGGCCCGACTATAGGGCGACCCTGATTATAAGGCGACCCCTATTTTTTTATCTGCTTTTTGGAGAAAAAAACATATCCCTCACCATTATAATATTATGAAAAATAAAACTCGAATATAAGGTGACCCCCCTATTTACGTGTCGCCTTTTGAAATAAAAACCTCGCCTTATAGTCAGACTAATACGGTATTATTTATTTTGATTTGCAAAAATTAACACTTGAAGAATAATTTAGATGCGGTGCTATAATTGTATCATGTACGAGTACTTTAGATGCGGGGCTATAATTGTATCATATACGAGTAATAATTTAGATGCGGTGATATAATTGTATCATACACGAGTACCAATTTAGATCCGGTAAATAATATATAAATAAATACAGGTTTATTGATAGCAACATAGTATGTACATAATACATTTAGACACATTTTAAGAATACATTAAAAAACAGAAGCTATCAAAAGGTCTGGGCTCATCTAATAACATCCCTGCGGCCAAGATACACCCCACCAATATAGGGCGAGCCCAGCCACGGGGACACCAGATGTTTTTCAGCCCACACCCTTGAACATGTAGAATAAGAAGAGAAAAAAAACACAGAAAATAAATAGATGACAAAAAAATACATTCAAGACGGAAGGCATTAAAAGGTCCGGGCTCATTCCACAAACATTCCCCCGGCCGAGATACACCCCACCAATGTAGGGCGAGCCCGACCGCAAGGGCATCGGGGAGCTTCCATCCCACACCCCCGCATATCTAGATTAAATAAAAAAACAAAAACGTATGGCAGAAAACAAAATAAAAAGTAAACCCACATATACCACCTCAGGTTAACTGTCAGCAAGATCGAAAAAAAGGTGCTATAATTGTATCATATACGAGTACTAATTTAGATGCGGTGCTATGATTGTATCATACACGAGTACCAATTTAGATGCGGTGCTATAATTGTATCATATACGAGTACCAATTTAGATGCGGTGCTATGATTGTATCATACATGAGTACCAATTTAGATGCGGCGCTATAATTGTATCATATACGAGTACTAATTTAGATGCGGTGCTATAATTGTATCATATACGAGTACTAATTTAGATGCGGTGTTATGATTGTATCATACACGAGTACCAATTTAGATGCGGTGCTATAATTGTATCATATACGAGCACCAATTTCGTTGAATTCCGACATTTTTGGGAATATTCCTCCTTTTCGCCGTTTTATTAGTTATAAATTCAATATTATGACCAAATTACAAATGCTTATCCAGAATAATTGCCAAATATTTCATAATATCCACTTCCTCTAAAGCTTCGTCATTTATTATCAATTTGCCATTTTCACCACTTTGACTCGATTCCCCATTATCATAAATTCAAACATTATCACCGTTTCAGTCCAAAATTGGATTTCTCAGCAAAACTTAGCGTCAGCCCGTAATTCCGGAATAGGAAAAAAGATGAGAATTGTCAAGCAGTTTAGTGACGAGGGACACTTTGAGATAAGTAATGTTTTTTTTCTTTTCTTAAAAAGATAAACCATATCTAATTGAGTTAAATACTTGGGTGCTAGTTTTAATACTTGGGTGCTAGCATAATGTGCAATAATGACCTCTTTGGCGAAGTGCTTGAACAATCACAAAAGGCCGCAGCTGTTTCCGGATGTTTAAAGAACACTATCTGGAAAAACAAGCATATGAACATCCAAAGCAAGGTGAGGATATACAAGACCTGTGTCCGTCCCATAATGACATACTATACAGCATAGAGTCTAGAGCCGACACTGTCAGAACCAAAAATCTCCTTCGAACCAGCGAAATGAAGGTACTCAGGAGTATCGCTGGCAAAACCCTTCGTGATAGAGTACGAAACACAGAAATCCGAAGGACGTGCGAAGTTGAAGATATTGTCAGATGGGGACGACAGAGAAGAAGGTTCTGGAACGAACACGTATCCAGAATGACGGAACCGAGACCCGTAAGAATGGCCAGGGACAGTAACCCCCAAGCAAGCAGACCTCCAGGACGACCTCCCAAGAGATGGAAAGACAGCTGGCAATCGACGTCGCAAGAGGCAAACAATGATGCAGGACCATAACAGGCCAACAGACCTAAAATAAGATGAAGAAGAAGAAGAAGTAATTGAGTTAGGAAGACCGTACCGAAGCCGAGCCAAGTGTACCGCAAAAGACAATGTATTGAATGATGAATAATTCAAATAACATTTATTTTAAAGTCCTTTGCACATTACAGGTTTCCGTAATTCTTACAATGAACAAATATATCAAAAAGTACTGGGTGTTAACTTAAGTTGTGTCCGTTTTTTTTTTCAAATGAAGAGAACAAGAGGACACAACAAAATAAATTGCAACAAATTAATTAATAATGTATTCTCCTTCATTATACATATATTCATCTTCACCGTACACTGGTTTGAAGGGGGTCTTCATGAATAATATGGTTTAAGCGGTCCTCGTCGAAGTCCACTGGTCGTCCGGAAAGTTCCATGTCTTTCAGGTCGAAATTACCGTCTTTGAAACGCAAAAACCATCGACGAGCTGTCCTTTTATTCATAACATCTTCACCGTATACTTCGCAAATATCGCGCGCAGCTTTGGCAGCTTTATTCCCTCGATTGAACGCGAACAGAAGGAGGTGTCGAAAATGCTCACTTTCGTCTGCTTGACATTCTATTTTGAAGGCTTGTAATCAAATAAAATAATATATGTAACGTAAAAGCAAACACAATATCTTGTAGAGCAGAAAATTTTGTTTAGAATGACGTATAACCTTTACCATTTCGTTTTACTTTTGGTTTTCATTTTTAAATTTGAAAAAAAAACGGACATAACGTATGTTAACACCTAATACAAAAAAAAAACTGTACACATATGAATAACGTTAAAACAAAATATAACATGTTATAAATAACATTAAAAAATTAACCAATTACAGGATTATACTAAATTTATAAGTTTTTTTCCTGAAAGAATCGAGCGACACATGAAAAATGTCTATACGAGGACACACACGGTTAAAAGAGTGATTGCTTTACCTAACGACATTTCGTAATTAAGCCAGGTTGGTTTGACATACTCGTATAAATAAATAAATATTAGGTTTATTGACAGCAACATAGTATGTACAAGATCACATCTGAGTAACACTACTAAAACACATAAATTGCAGACAATACATCAGACACAGAAGCTATCAAAAGGTCTGGGATCATCTAATAGCATCCCCTCGGCCAAAATACACCCCACCAATATAGGGCGAACCCAGCCACGGAGACACCAGATGTTTTTCAGTCCATACCCTTAAACACGTAGAAACAGGAATATATACAAAAAAATAAACACAGAAAATAAATATAGTAGATGACAAAAAAAGTAAAAAAGAAAAAAAATACATTCAAGAGAGAGTACACCAAAAGGTCCGGGCTCATCCCACAAACATTCCCACGGCCGAGATACACCCCACCAATGTAGGGCGAGCCCGACCGCAAGGGCATCAGTATATGTTAACAGAACAATCTATAGGTGGGTTATCTCAGATAATTATCCGGAATATACAAACCATGACTGTTCAGGACGGATGGGTTAACTAGATTACCCCTAAGCAAACAAAAAAGTGGACATCCAATCGAAGAGATCTTCCACCCTCTGATGACCTATAGTTAAACATCCCCAATAAGAAGACTCTCGGATAATGCCATGTTTACACGAGTTTAGTACTTATCGTTTGTATTAGTGACAAGTGAGAAGAAATAGTTGGTGTTAGGAAGAGGTATTAGTAGCACGACATACGTCCGGAATGGACAACCGCCGCCGCCGTCTTGTTTTGAGAAATGTGCTCAAATACCAAAAAAAGAACGAACACGTGCGTTCACTTGCCGTTTCAATTTGTCACTAAACACTTGCGGCGGCTATTTAGACGACTCTGCAAGCGACAAGTGCTTAGTTGAATTGTGGTGGGGGTAGCTGCTTGTCGCTTAGTAAATAAGTCGGCCTCCTATTCACTTGCACTTGACAGATTTACTAATGCGTAGTACTAATATGCTTGTTTACACGTGGATACAAGGGCGAGTGACAAGTGCGAGTGAGAAGTACTAATGACAAGTACTAAAGCTACGGTTTCCTAAGAAAGCGGGCTCCTTATATAGCGCACGTTACATGACGTGATGCTGGCGCGCCGCCAGACGGCAGAAATGAGAACCCACAACTGTCAGTTGGAAACTTTATTCCACATATTTTGTTAGTATTTGCTCTTCACATTATATAAAGCTTCACTATTTCTTACAAAATCAATCAATATTTCGTCATTTTAGCTGGTCCAAATTAAATTACGTTTGCGTCGCATCCGCCTGGCGCGCCGCCAGACGGCAAAAGTGAGAACCCACAACTGTCAGTTGAAAACGTTATTCCACATATTTTGTTTCAACTGGGCTTTCATGTAGTCTTTGCTCTTCACATTATATAAAGCTTCACTATTTCTTACAAAACCAATCAATATTTCGTCATTTTCGCTGGTCCAAATTAAATTACGTTTGCGTCGCATCTGCCTGGCACGCCGCCAGACGGCAGAAATGAGAACCCACAACTTTCAGTGGAAACCAAATCTGATTCCTCATATTTTGTTTCAACTGGGCTTTTCGATAGTCTTTGCTATTCACATTATATAAAGTTTCATTATTTCTTACAAAATCAATCAATATTTCGTCATTTTCGCTGGTCCGAATTACGTTTGCACTCATTTTTTATTGTAAAACAGTGTTCGCTACACGGGGAAAATCGTTCTACGACTGTTTGCTCCGCTACCACGGCCATCGTGCAAATGGCAGCATTCCTATTTGACATTACACTCACAACCAACGCACTCTAGGAAACCAACGCCATTGGTTTGCATAGACAATGTTTTGTTACGTGCGCTATATAACGACACAACCAACGCTCTCTAGGAAACCACGCCATATGGTTTGCATAGACAATGTTTTGTTATGTGCGCTATATAACGACACCACTTTCTTAGGAAACCAATGCTTAAGCTCGTGTAAACATGGCATAAAGCCAAGGATAATATATTTATTATCTCGTCGAAATGAAGAAATGTTTTACGAATCTCTTTCCCTGCTGGCATTCATATGATGGGTTGGAATGAATACTTAGGGTCTTGTTGTCACCAGATAGAAGGCACAGAAAGAAAATTGAGATTTTCTCGCAGTTACTAAGAGCACCTTGGATTGTTCAACACTTCAAAGAGGGTTGAGAGAACATCAATATATCTGGAATGTAAAGGTCGGCAGATATCACTTGAAATATTTTTTTCATTGATTGATCTTATTCCTGTGGTAAATTAATTATGAATATAAAATAGGTGCAAAAACGTTTTTGAATTTCTTCAATACACAAGTTTCTTTGCCACTAAAGTAATGGGAGGATTAGGTACACATAATAAATGTTACGTTTGACAAACATTGGCCTGAACTGTACAAAAGAGAAAAAAAGAATGCGAGTGTTTATTTTGCAAAGTATGTTAAAGCTGGCAGACGAATTGAAAAGTGCTTTTCTTTGTGGTTGCACCTGAAATCCAAGTTCAACGGTGCCGTTTCAAGGTAGAAGATTCAATGCTGGAAAACTACGAGTACATAATTAAGGGTGCGCAAAAGCCCAATTTTATGACAATATTTATTTATTTATTTATTTAACACTTTTATTGCAATACAATCTGGCGGGTTTATTGCCAGGCGGCAATCTCTTCCAACCAACCAGACAAAAGTAAATGAAGCAAGTTACGTGGTCGCATAAATCATTCAAATGACTATCCATCTCCACGAAATCCATAAACATATACGTGAGAACATGCCCACAAACCCCACAAAGACGGACAATCACCCGAACACTATTTTTCATATAAAGTGAGATATCATTAATCAAAAGGAAAGGAAAAGAAAAATCAGGAATGAAACACGTTATTTTACTGACTAGAGATTAAGAGTTTTTTCAGTCGCTTCTTAAAGCATGCCAAGGACGGAGCGAGTCTTATATTGGTTTGTAACTGATTCCAGAGTCTCACTGCATGGACAGTAAAGGACGACGTAAAGAAAGAGGAGCGGTGAATTGGAAAGGCCAATAAACAATCTCTGTTTGAGCGTAGCGCTAATCCATGATTGGAAAGATGCTGAAAATTTTCGGCGAGATAAGAGGGGTGCGGCGGGACAGTTAAGGATATTATACAAGACAGTATGTGAATTTGGCGTCTATTTCTAACATTCAACCAGTTCAATGCCTTCTGGTATGAAGTTATATGATCGTACTTTCGTAGGTTGAAAATAAATCTTAGGCACACAATATTCGTAAGTTCGAAAAAAAAAAAAAAGAAAATTTAGAAATTTACTTTCAAGATTAATGCATACATACAAGAAACCATCCCGCCATATCCCTGTTAAGGTAGGCAAAGGGACATAGCGCTAATGTTTCCTATCTCGACATACATACATCCTTCGTCTTTTACATCCATACGATTTCTACTTTTCCTTTTTTCAGAATATCATTTACTTGATTCAACAGATCCATTTTCCTCTCTCACTTCTCCCACTTATATTTGCGCTACACTCGTATATTTGTTTTGTTAGTCTTTTTTATTCGTTCGTTCTACATGCCCAAACCGTCTCAGAGTGGTCTTTTTTATTTTGCTCAACACATCAGCCTTAAGTTCACACTCATTCCACATCACTTCATTCCGTATTCTGTCACACATCGTCACTTCATATATTCTTCTCAGCGCACGCATTTTTACAGCATTTATTCGGTTTCGAAGACCACTATCTTCATCGTCAGGTGAAGATAAACTAAATTGCTAAAAATACATTTCCTGTACAAGTGTGAATAATATTAGATGGATGAGGTAGGGGGAGAGAAGTGGGGAGAGATGTGATTCAATGGTAAATGGGGTGGGGAAAAATTTAAAATGAATCTTTCGGGCAGGCCAGGGTCTGGATATCCAAGGGGGTGGATTTTAAATAAGAAACATATTAAGCAGAGGGATATTATTACAATTGGTTTGGTTGTTGATGATATTTAGATTTAACTTTATACATTTCGAGAATTTCCAAATTGTCAAGCTGCAATCCCCCTCGGCTTATGTGTAGAATCCGCAAACCACGATTGATATCGAAAGAATGGTTATTAGGTGGTTAGCAAACTCTGGAAAATGATTGTTGTTCAGGCATCTTAAATGTTCCTTAACTCGTTTTTATTTTTTCTTTTACATAAAACATGGCACCACAAAGTGAAACTATAGTATTTTCGAAGATTCAAGAAAGTATATTTTATATTTCATCGCAGACAATGAAAGAAGAGTAGTGAGAGCTAAGAAGTGAAATGGAGCATTTAAGGTAATAGACAACACCTGCGATATATAAAAAATGATCAAATATAACAGTGTATTGGTGCCCACCTTGACGTAAAGAATTAAAGCTTGAACTTGGCAAAAAAAAAAGTAGACATCAATGCTGTGGAAATGCATGCATTAAGAAAAACGTGGTGTGTAATGCATGTTTTACATAAGATGAACTAAGGAATGTTAACACGGGTTGGACATACTACCTTGATTAAAAAGTTTCTGGACCGGCCACCGTGTGGCGCTGTCAGCCACCCGATTGGATTTTTTTTGTTAGGTTACCACATTTATCATTGACACTTCCCTCCAAATTTCAGCGTCATAGCTTGAAATTTGTAAAAGTTACGCTGTTCTGAGTACATCTACCTTTGTGCGTGTTTTCGATTTTTTACAAGTTTGAAAATGGCATCAACTGTGCATCAACGAGTTTGCATTAAATTTCGTGTGAAAAACGGATTTAACGGTCCGCAGACCTTGTAAATATTGGAGAAGTGTTTTTCGGTGGCACGAATGCTTCAGAAGTGGTCGTGAGTCGGTCGAGGATGACGAACGCAGTGGCAGTCGAAAACCGATGAAAACATCGATAAAATCAAAGAAATGTTAGCCGAAAACCGCAAATTGACCATTAGAGAGCTGGCAGAAGACTTGAACATCGCTTATGGATCGTTTGACAAACATTGGCCTGATTTGGGCCTCAGACGTGTCGCTGCAAAATTGGTGCCGAAAGACCTCAATTTCATGCAAAAAAAGGACCGCATTGAAATCGCGAAAGACATGATTTCCACGAGTTTTTGACCAAAAACAACACGGTTACTATCCAGCAGCTTTCGGATTCACCTGATCTGGCTCCCTGCGACTTTTTCCTGTTCAACCGACTTAAAAAACCGCTTCGCGGAACGCGTTACAGCACCCGAGAGGATGTCATGAAAAAATCGAAGACGCCTCTGATAAACATACCGAAAATTGAGTACCAGCGGTGTTTCGAGGATTGGATCAAGCACTGGCGTAAGTGCGTTGCAGTCGATGGGGAGTACTTTGAACGGGGACCATATCGATTTTGATGAATAAACTTGTATTTTCGATTTTATGAATTAAGTCCTAAAACTTTTTGATCAAGGTAGTATGCGTATGTGGAAAATTAATGACGAAATATGTTCTCAACTAAATTATGAAATATTTAGTGACAAACATGTTTCGCTCTGTTACAGCATTTTCAAACTATGTACGATACTTTATTTTGATATAGTATTTATAGTTAAGTCGTTAGCACTGCGAGGTTCAAAGCCATTGTAATCTGTTCAGTAAAACTCTTTTTATTCCAATTAACATAACAGTATAACCGTATTGGTTTCAAGGTTTTCACCTCATCTCAGGGGAGCACAAACAATACTTTTTTAAATATGTTTTTTTTACACTCACAACTATTGTATTTCACTATTTATGAATTGACTAAGTTACTACAAATATTAAAACCGCCTTCGATCCATAATACCAATTCAATAAAGAAATATTTAACTCATATAAAACAAGGGCGAGTGGTATTTTGGCAAAGTATTGATAAAATAAACTTGCAAGAAAATATATACATTTAAGTATGAAAAACCTTTTTCTAACATCCAATATCAAAAACATACTAAGTCACTCGATAGCTACTGGGCGGAAAAGTCCCTTGAGCATAGCCCTTAAATTGGGGGTAACAGCAACTGCGAGACTTACACTTGAATAAAATTGCGGGATTCCCTGTCAATAGTTTGTTTTTCTCGAGGCGAGAGAACGTATTCATCTTAAATCTTCGCTCCTCGAACAAACACGATTGAAACGGGATTGTGCACTACGGGTTCCATGCATTGTGTACATTCTTATGACGTTTTTATTGTAGTATAGATAAATAAAATGCAAGATGTATGCGAAAATATAAAAAACAACACGAGGTTTATCTATTGTTGTTAACACTTATGTTGTCCAGAGACAAGAGCCGCTTAAAAAGGATTTACAGTTAAGTTTCACCGCAAACTAAATCACTCACCAACTACTAATAAATAGAAAGCAACAAAATAATGAAGAAGAATAAATCAGGGTAATGTATCAGAGAAAAGCTATATAAGTTATCTCATCAATTTGAATGAACTTAAAACACCTATTTCTCGATTTACGCGTTTTGTATTTAAGCGGTTACATCGCAGAGACGTGAACTTTGAGAGCAAGCCATATAGACATAGAATAGATGCATTTGAAATGTGGTACTGGAGAAGGGTGTTAGAAATTCCGTGGACGGCAAGTTGAACTTATACTTCCATTCTTGAAGAACTGAGAATCGCCGAAATATGATTATACTAGATAAATTGTAGCATGGTCCCTGTGACAGTTCATAAATTTGCCCCAATACAACCTTGTAACGAATTTAAGTAATTTAAATTATTTTATCAACTTTAATATAAGCCTCGAAACTAATAAATAGCAAGTTATTTAGATAAATACATTACATAAAACTAACAATAATGACAAATTAATATATCTTGTTACAAATTAGCAAAAATGTGGCAGTTTGTTAATATCAAATAATATTTGGTGACGTTTGTCAAAAGTCACTACGTTAGTCGGCATTGGCTAGGGATGGGGTATACGATAATTGGATTTTAGATTTTTTTATACCTAAAATGAAATGTTCGTAATTAGTATTAACTAGTTGCAACCCGTGAAATATTCACGGAAGTAAAACAAATTCTACATTTATGAAAATATATATTCATAAATATATTTTTTTTATACATATCATTTATACATCGTCCCCTTTTACACCGGTTCAAAAATTGTTAGATAGGTATTTAAAATTCGTTCAGTATCATGGACCCACCGTGATTCAAATTTCGAATTACTTTCGGAAAGAATCCAAGTATTCCTCTCTTGCTCTGTTGTATTCAAAATTCAATTCTCGTATTCTTTGTTTGGCGACAACCGTCGTACGGGCTTTGGGCTATTTATATTATGAATTCATAGTGGATCTTGGCCTATTTAAAGATAGATACAAATCATACAATACATTAGAAAGTCAGTATAATAAAAATTAGGAATTAAAACGTCAGTTTAGAGAAAAACCATTTTTCGATTTATAAAAAAACTATTCGATTTGCAAAAAAAAAAACCGATTTTGCCCCCTCCCTTTGAGACGTGACATTTCAAATGTCACAGGGACCATTCTACATTTTTCCAAGTATAATAGCGATATAAGGACTTATGATAACTAGTATAGAAGCTACAAAACAAATCTAGATGTAAAAAGGTCTAATAGTAAAACCGACCCAGGCGTGAATCCGTCAGGAATCGAACCACCCGCTTGCTTAGCGTAAATGTTAACCGTTAAACCACGACCATATAAGAAAAATATTAGTACGTAATTGTGATGTACTATAATGTTTTGTAGAACGGACAACGTTCTACCAAATTGTGCGGAAACATAAATTCGTAAAATATTTATAAAAAAAAAAAATTACTATTGTGTCTCAATATTTACGCGTGCACGGACATTGAAAACGAATAGAATATCACCATTTACACTAAGCACGATTTCGAAATACAGTGAAACCCTGTTTTTACGTTTTTGAAGGGACTGATAAAAAACCCGTAATTGGAGGGAAAACGTAGATTCGGGGTTTGAAAAAAAAAATGAAAAATTTAAAATTATTTTTTATTTAGATAATCACGCAAATCGGAAAACTTTTTTCAATCGATTCGCGATTTTTTTTACTATCGTAGCCAAAGTTGTAATGGGTATCTCCAAATCACGCGCGAGCGAAACACGTGAACCAACCAACATGTTTATTCACCTTTTCGACAATTTGCCTTTTATCTTGAATCGATAATATTTTTCTTTGCCGAGACATTATTTGAAGGGATTCAACGAAAAATTAAAAGAAATGAAAAAAAAAATGTAAATTGACACACGAAATACACGACAATTGACAATTGAAATTGTATGTACACGACCGACACGTTTAAAACACAAGCATAGATCGACCAAATGCATATACAGTCTGCCTGCCTCAGATTCGCTAAATTTCCCACCAATTGCATCGTATTGCACGACTCGTGTAACCTTCACCATGAGCGCTGCAGGTGCAGACGTGTCTTTAAATAGAAACAACATATTTCTGCTTCCTAATATTCATTTCAAATATTTTAAATCGTCGCGCATTTAATTAAATATGTTTATAAATTGTTTTGCATTTTAAATATTTCAAACGTAAATTACGGGAAATAAAAACGTAACAGCGGGTACTAAATGTACTAAAATAAAACGGGATTAGAAAAATTTAACGCAAATAGCGGGAAAACGTGAATTCCGGCCACGTAAAAAAGGGGTTTCACTGTAACAGTTTTGCAAACACTTCAAAATGACTGGTCAAACATCGAACTCCGTAAAGGAGAACGGGTGACGATAGGTTTTTTTTATATTATCCAAATAAAAAGTCGTCGTTCGGTTTAACAATACAAGAAAATAACAAAGGCAAACAAACACGAATATTGTACATTAATAAGACGCAATAAGTGATCAAAATTGAACGATTTAAAATAGGAGCGGCGCGTTCATACGTGCAACGTGTGATGCGTGGACAGGCGGCCAAATGACTGGTCAAACATCGAATTCCGTAAAGGAGAACGGGTGACAATAGGTTTTTTTTATATTATCCAAATAAAAAGTCGTCGTTCGGTTTAACAATACAAGAAAATAACAAAGGCAAACAAACACGAATATTGTACATTAATAAGACGCAATAAGTGATCAAAATTGAACGATTTAAAATAGGAGCGGCGCGTTCATACGTGCAACGTGTGATGCGTGGACAGGCGGCCAAATGACTGGTCAAACATCGAATTCCGTAAAGGAGAACGGGTGACAATAGGTTTTTTTTATATTATTCAAATAAAAAGTCGTCGTTCGGTTTAACAATACAAGAAAATAACAAAGGCAAACAAACACGAATAGTGTACATTAATGAGACGCAATAAGTGATCAAAATTGAACGGTTTAAAATAGGAACGGCGCGTTCATATGTGCAACGTGTAATGCGTGGATAGGCGGCCAAATGTCTGGTCAAACATCAAATTCCGTAAAGGAGAACGGGTGACAATAGGTTTTTTTTATATTATTCAAATAAAAAGTCGTCGTTCGGTTTAACAATACAAGAAAATAACAAAGGCAAACAAACACGAATATTGTACATTAATGAGACGCAATAAGTGATCAAAATTGAACGGTTTAAAATAGGAGCGGCGCGTTCATATGTGCAACGTGTAATGCGTGGATAGGCGGCCAAATGTCTGGTCAAACATCGAATTCCGTAAAGGAGAACGGGTGAAAATAGGTTTTTTTTTATATTATTCAAATAAAAAGTCGTCGTTCGGTTTAACAATACAAGAAAATAACAAAGGCAAACAAACACGAATATTGTACATTAATGAGACGCAATAAGTGATCAAAATTGAAAGATTTAAAATAGGAGCGGCGCGTTTATACGTGCAACGTGTAAGGCGTGGATAGGTGGCCAAATGACTGGTCAAACATCGAATTCCGTAAAGGAGAACGGGTGACAATAGGTTTTTTTTTATATTATTCAAATAAAAAGTCGTTATACGTTCGGTTTAACAATACAAGACAATAACAAAGGCAAACAAATACAAGTATTGTACATTAATAAGACGCAATAAGTGATCAAAATTGAATGGTTTAAAATAAGAACGGCGCGTTCATATGTGCAACGTGTAATGCGTGGACAGGCGGCCAAATGACTGGTCAAACACAAGTATTGTACATTAATAGGACGCAATAAGTGATCAAAATTGAACGGTTTAAAATAGGAACGGCGCGTTTATATGTGCAACGTGTAATGCGTGGACAGGCGGCCGATTCAAGGAGCGGTCACAAACCGCTCCTTGAATTGCCTGTCTCCACTGACGGCTCCTTGAGGTGACTGTCTTCATATTTAAAATGACTCAATCAGAGACGCATTTCATATAATAGTTTAGCTCAATGCGATGTGTATTTCATATGTTTCTATCAGACGTTTACATATTTCACATAGCTCAATCAGATATGTATTTCAAATGGTTCAATCAGATACGGTTCCCGGCGATAAGTAATACACATCGGGCTTAAGAAAGAGACTGTCGGCCATAATCGGCTAACTTCGGCTTTGTAGAGTAAAAATAGTTAAAAAAAATGTAAAATCAAGTTATTCCACGCAAAATCAAGCGATTCCACAAAAAATAAAGTGTCTCCACAACTTAACAACTCTTAAAATGCAAGGTGACTAAGACTTAGTCACCTTGCATTTTAAGAAAATTCCTATTCATTAACCAGGGCTGTTGAGTCGGAGATAGAAGTCGAGTCAGGAGTCGGAGTCTGGTGTCGGCGTTGTGGAGACTCTTGATTTTTTTGTGGAATCGCTTGATTTTGCGTGGAATAACTTAAAATCGTTTTTTTTGTACGAGGGTCATCCAGAAACTAAGGTTACAAAGGCTCCTGAGGCCGGGGGAAATTTTTTGTTTTAAATTTGGTGCACCTGGCGTGTAGGGGGGTTCCTAACGGTCAGTTTGTTTGGTCCCACGTGTTTGTCGGCAATTTTGTTCAGTCTCTTGATTTTTTTGTGGAATCGCTTGATTTTGCGTGGAATAACTTGATTTTACATTTTTTAAACTATTTTTACTCTACAAAGCCGAAGTAAGCCGATTATGGCCGACAGTCTCTTTCTTAAGCCCGGTGTGTATTACTTACCGCCGGGAACCGTATCTGTTTGAACCACTTGAAATACATATCTGATTGAGTTATGTGAAATATGTAAGCATCTGATTGAAACATATGAAATACACATCGCATTGAGCTAACCTATTATATGAAATGCGTCTCTGATTGAGTCATTTTAAATACGTACCTTATCGAGGCAAATGAAATAAATATCTGATTGATCCATATGAAATACGTTTCTGATTGAGTTATATAAAATATTTATCTAATTGAGCCACACGAATCTGAATGAGCTATATGAAATACGTGTTTAATTGAGTCACATTGTGGGAACCACGGTCGTCGCTGAATATTGTCAACAGATACGGTCAACGACCGACGAAACGACCTTTGGATATGTCCAAAGGTCACATACCAAAACATTGACGCGGCCGGACATCGCGCCGTTTCCGTAAACAAATTGTTTACCCACAATACTATTTACGATACATTCCACAGTAGAAAGAGAACGCATCACGCTGTCTCGCCGATCCCGCAAACAAATTGTTTACCCACAATACTATTTGCGATGTCTGCAATACTGCAATCGACCATTTCGGCACGCACAGAAGCGAGATAAAAATATATCGCGGGCGCACTCCCGCGCCCATTCTGAAATGTATAAATACCCACTTACCGATAAATAAAACATTAATTCATTCACACTCTCCTTCTCCGCATTACTAATTGACGTATTTCATTTATTTACCAACAACTACTATCATCATCTCTTCAGACAAGAAGCATTCCGCTAAAATATGAAATAAGTATCTGATTGGGCCATATTAAATACGTCTGTGATAGGGACATAAGAAAAAAATAAATCACGTCGGGGTCACCACTTTAGGGACGGTTGTCCCGCAATGGAAGATGATTAGATGAGCGTTGTTTAAATAAAACTCGTAGTTTGTAATCCGAATATGGAATGGTCATTTATTGTTACACGCCTCATATTTATATCATTTTGAATGTGTGTAGAAAGGCGCAGAAGATATGTCGCTGTCTCGTTCTCGCTAAACAATAACAAGCGGCTCGCACTGTGATCACAGGGAGTAAGGATCGCTACACACTAATAAGATCACTTTTCTTCAATTTCGTTTAATTTATTCTCCCTCGGCGCTGGCAGGTTACGTATAGGGAGATCTTTTTAACATTCCTCTAAAATTTTCCGGTGCCATTTCCCATGGTATTTATGTCCGTTCCCCCCTTTTCCGAGTGACCGAGATTTTCCGTTTCCGATTTTCCATCTCGGACCCAAATTCGGGTTATTGAGGGGATAATAAAATTTTATTTGACAGCAACGTATCGATGTTTAATACACCATTCCGTGAAGTTACAGCCAAAAGGTTACGTGCAAAACGAATGTTTATTTTGTCATAAATAATTGCAAAGCGATTGGAAAAAAATCCTCAATTGAGTGTTGTTCTTTCTTGAATCGATTATTTACAGATATGTGCCGTATCGATGAAATGGATTTCGTCGTGTAAGAAGCAAGCAAATAAATTATGAAATATCAGAAAAATAATTAAATATACAATAGCAAAATGAGAAAAAGAAGTACAAAAAAACGAGAGATTTAACAGGTGTTTAAAACCGCAATGTCAATAATGATTAACTAGTTGCAACCCGTGAAATATTCACGGAAGTAAAACAAATTCTACATTTATGAAATACCGAATGGAGCAAGATCAGCTTAAAGTTGTTTGGGTTCATTAATGTTTAAAGTTTAAAATAAAAAAAGGTACATCTTGATTGATGAATTATTTAATTCTCAAAAATCTCTTTATACACGATGTGATGTTTTGTGTATAAACATTACTGTTGTTCAATCTAAATCATTACTGTTGTTCAATCTAAATCAAACACAAGTAATTATAAGGTTCAATATAATAGGAAATAAATGAATTATTTAATGAATTACAATTCAAAATAAATTGGCATCGTCCCCTTTTACACCGGTTCGTTCAGTATAATTTCAATCTGTTTCGAAGTAGTAAACACAAGTAATTATAAGGTTCAATATAATAGGAAATAAATGAATTATTTAATGAATTACAATTCAAAATAAATTGACATCGTCCCCTTTTATACCGGTTTGTTCAGTATAATTTCCTGTTTCGAACGACAACCGTACGGGCTTTGGCCTATTTATACTATGATACACGTAATGATGCCCATGACGTTTGAGTAAGGTATCTACATTATTCCAAAATTTATATTTTTATCAACGATACAATACCTTATAATAATAATAAAAAGCCTAAAGTGAGTGCTTCCTACGTAAGACAGGAACAGAATATAACAAAATAATTTAAAATAAATATAAAGAACCGTGCGTGTCCAAACGTACAAAACTATATGTCACAAACACGGCACGGGGGTGTCCAAAGGCAGACCGCCCGCACTGGACCAAACTAGGCGTCATTCATGACATCAGTGTGAAATACATATGCGAACAAACCAACATCAAAATATGCACACCCCAAGCGCAATCAAAAGTAAAAAATGTCCCCACAACACTCAATGTCTCAAGATACTAAAGCGCGTTCTCACGGTTCAAGTTTAATTGACCGATTAAAGTTGATCAACAAAAGTTGAATGAAATCTGTAGTGAAGGCGCGTTCTCACGGTTCAAGTTTAATTGAATGATTATAGTTGATCAACAAATGTTGAATACAGGCCCGTTCTCACGGTTCAAGTTTAGTTGACCGATTAAAGTTGATCAACAAAAGTTGAATACGACTTGAATCAGTTTTTGTTCACAAGTTTCAATGTCACGTTTTTCGAGGTCACCCAAAACTTTTCGTAGCTTCTATATAGGTACTACACTCGAATCGATTATTTCTAAGTTACCGAACCTAGAAAATTTCTAGATTTCTACAACATTATACATACTATAAATGAGACGATCTTCATACTATAGTCTAATTGGTAAGACAATCAGTCGGCGGCTGTGGTCTAACCGTTAGCATTCACGATAAGGAAGCGTGCGCCCCAAGTTCGATCCCTGGCGACTACACTTCCGAACTGATTTTACTCTTAGACCATTTTACAACTGAATTTATGTTTTTCTGTAGCCTATATACATACTGCTTCTTAAAGCACTATATAAAACCCTTGTCTAACGAAATACTACAGCAGAGTATATATGTCGATCTCTTGGAAGTTTAATCTCCTTGCTATCAGAACTTTGGAATTAATATATCAAGACTGTGTGTGTATGTTTGCTGAAGTGCAACAGTTTACACACAATAAACCAATGTATGCACAAGCATCTTCCATTCACAGGACGTAATTTGTAAAAAGCTTCTATTCCAACATCTGTCACCTATTTTTTTTAAAAGAGGGTTTCAGTTTGGTTGTCACTTATGGCCTCTCTAGCATATTTCTTGTTAGTTTGAAGAGATAGTTACGTGGCAATAAGCCATCAAGGTTGTACTGTATACACCGAAAGTATAATTGAATATACATTGTTTTATCACAAATTCAAAACAACACTCGTATTTCAATCGAATTATTTTGCTTTCAACGCTCTTTTGACACTGATGTCTAATTTAAAAGTTTCACTTACCTTTCAAAAGTTTGCAATATCATTTGCCGAGCGCCAACAAAGTTTTCAGCAAAGTAAGAACACAGATAGTTGAAATAATCCGTGATACTCGTACGAGTATACCCATCCAACCACTTTTCCCTTAGCATTTGAATAAAAATCAAACACTGCTTTTAACTTCTAAATATTTAATAAGTCGTTGGGAAAGTAGTTTTTTAGTTATCGGATAGATGTCATTAGGATATTTTTTTGTTGTTAACGCAATTCCAAACGTACTGAATGTATAATATTATGAAAGGTAATTAATTGTTCACCCGAATTGTTCGAGACAAAAAAAGGGCGGAAACCTGACGAGATCCTCAAGATAGGAGGTAGAAACAAGTGTCGTGGGGATAAATTTAATGAATGGAATAATAAAGTAAATTATTGTTAAATATTCTTATATGGAGTTCTACAAAGTTAAATGCGAAATCTTTCCTAAATTTCAAATATTGACTTTACGCTTCTTACCTATAAAGAGTAGATACAATAAACATTCGAGTATATTATTGTACGAGCACTTGGCGGGAGATTGGGTTGACATTTTTCACAAAAAGTGTTGTCGCGTCGACACTTGTCGACACTCAACGTACTGACCTTGAACCGGTCTCGTTGCGGAGGGGAAGGGTCAGGCTACACGGAAGTGTAGCCAACATGTCGAAAATAAAATCCATCCGGTCGTGAGAGCCTCAGTGCACTTAATTTCTGGATACGCCTCGTATATACAAACGATGATCACACGAGCCATTCCATCAAACCGAATGATGTATAAAATTTAAATATCAACTTTACCCTTTTCCCCTATAAAGAGTAGATACGATAAACCTACGAGTATAGTGTAGCATAGTATAGTATAGTACAAATGATGATCACAGGAGTCATTCCATCAAACCGAATGATGTAAAAAATTGAAATATCAACTTTACCCTTCGCCCCTATAAAGTGTAGATAAGATAAACCTACGAGTATAGTGTAGCATAGTATAGTATAGTACAAATGATGATCACAGGAACCATTCCATCAAACTAAATGATGTATAAAATTTAAATATCAACTTTACCCTTCGCCCCTATAAAGTGTAGATAAGAAAAACCTACGAGTATAGTGTAGCATAGTATAGTATAGTACAAATGATGATCACAGGAACCATTCCATCAAACTGAATGATGTATAAAATTTAAATATCAACTTTACCCTTCGCCCCTATAAAGTGTAGATAAGAAAAACCTACGAGTATAGTGTAGCATAGTATAGTATAGTACAAATGATGATCACAGGAGTCATTCCATCAAACCGAATGATGTATAAAATTGAAATATCAACTTTACCCTTCTCCCCTATAAAGTGTAGATAAGAAAAACCTACGAGTATAGTGATGCATAGTATAGTATAGTACAAATGATGATCACAGGAGCCATTCCATCAAACTGAATGATGTATAAAATTTAAATATCAACTTTACCGTTCTCCCCTATAAAGAGTAGATACGATAAACCTACGAGTATAGTATAGTACAAACGATGATCACACGAGCCATTCGATCAAACTGAGTGATTTATAAAATTTAAATATCAACTTTACCCTTCGCCCCTATTAAGTGTAGATAAGAAAAACCTACGAGTATAGTGTAGCATAGTATAGTATAGTACAAATGATGATCACAGGAGCCATTCCATCAAACTGAAGAGTAGATACGATAAACCTACGAGTATAGTACTCGTATAGTACAAACGATGATCACACGAGCCATTCCATCAAAGTGAATGTGTATAACATTTAAATATCAACTTTACCCTTCTCCCCTATAAAGAGTTGATACGATAAACCTACGAGTATGGTATAGTACAAACGATGATCACACGAGGCATTTCATCAAACCGAATGATGTATAAAATTTAAATATCAACTTTACCCTTCGCCCCCATAAAGTGTAGATAACAAAAACCTACGAGTATAGTGTATCATAGTATAGTATAGTACAAATGATGATCACAGGACCCATTCCATCAAACTGACTGATGTATAAAATTTAAATATCAACTTTACCCTTCTCCCCTATAAAGTGTAGATAACAAAAACCTACGAGTATAGTGTATCATAGTATAGTATAGTACAAATGATGATCACAGGACCCATTCCATCAAACTGACTGATGTATAAAATTTAAATATCAACTTTACCCTTCTCCCCTATAAAGTGTAGATAACAAAAACCTACGAGTATAGTGTATCATAGTATAGTATAGTACAAATGATGATCACAGGACCCATTCCATCAAACTGACTGATGTATAAAATTTAAATATCAACTTTACCCTTCTCCCCTATAAAGTGTAGATAGCAAAAACCTACGAGTATAGTGTATCATAGTATAGTATAGTACAAATGATGATCACAGGACCCATTCCATCAAACTGACTGATGTATAAAATTTAAATATCAACTTTACCCTTCTCCCCTATAAAGTGTAGATAAGAAAAACCTACGAGTATAGTGTAGCATAGTATAGTATAATACGAATGATGATCACAGGAGGCATTCTATCAAACTGAATGATGTATAAAATTTAAATATCAACTTTACCCTTCGCTCCTATAAAGTGTAGATAAGAAAAACCTACGAGTATAGTGTAGCATAGTATAGTATAGTACAAATGATGATCACAGGAGCCATTCCATCCAACTGAATGATGTATAAAATTTAAATATCAACTTTACCCTTCTCCCCTATAAAAAGTAGATACTACATATATAAAGCTACGAGTATACCATAGTGTAGTATAGTACAAACGATGATCACACGAGCCATTCCATCAAACCGAACGATGTATAAAATTTCTCGTTGCGGTTTTTAACAAAACGTATAAACCTGATGGTTATCTGTTCTGTGCTGAAGAAATTACGCTGGAAAATATCGTAAAAGCTGTCTGTGGCGAAACTGTACAGAAACTTCTAGTTGGAAATATTTAGTTTGCAGAGTATTAACACGTTAAAATCTAATACTATTTTTTTTAAATATAAAATTCACACCATTCAACGAATTAAAAATGTTAAAATAAAAAAAACTATTGAGAGGTTTTCGACGGTTTTTCAAATTTTTTGAAAGAAATGTGTTTTACGTTGATGTGTTGAGTAGGATGATGAAGGGCACACACTGAGATAGTTTGGCCATGCGAAACGATTGAATGAAGAAAGACTAAGAAAACAAATATACAGTGCAAATGTGACTGGAAGGTTGTGTTAAGAAAGGCGAAGGAAAATGTGGTAGGACAATGTAAATGATATTTTGAAAGAATGAAAAGCAAAAAGAGAAATTGTAGGAAATGTACGCATGAAAGAGATGCGAAATATATAGTATGTGTCGAGATATGAAATTCTGGCGTTTTGTCTTCTTTGTCTACCCAAGTAGGGAAACGGCGTGATGTAACGTTTGTGTGTGTTTTATGATCAGCATCGATATAATGATTAACATCATGTTTACTCATATTTTCCTACAGTATCAATCTGATGTCTTCGTTTATTGATACTGGACCAAATGATATCCTTAGCAGCGGCGGCTGGTCTCGAGGTGCGTTGGTGCGCTGAGCACAAACGCACCTCGAAACGCTGAGCGAATATGAAATATCGCTGTCTCACGGTTTACTGTATGTCTCTATCTGCCCTATATGAATTCGCGTTTAAGTCCGGTGCGTATTGGAGATCGCTCCGGTAGTACTTGTATTGGCAAACTTGGCCGGTCAATTTGAAAGGAATATTTTTTAAATTTTACTTTATTTTTTTGGAATTTCCACTTAAATAAAAATTTTCGTACTATTTGTCAGTATTCTTATACATATTAATCTGTTGTTTATAGTTAAGGCATTAAAGTTGTGGAGGTTTAAAGACATTGTAATTTATTTTTATCAAACACTGTTTATTCCACTTTTTTGTGACGGTATAACCCTACCGGTTTCAAGGCTTTCACCTCATCTTCAGGGGAGCGCAAACAAGACTTGTTTGCGCTCCCCTGAAGATGAGATGAAATCCTTGAAACCGGTAGGGTTATACCGTCACAAAAAAGTGGAATAAACAGTGTTAGATAAAAATAAATTACAATATTTAATCTATACAAATATTTGACATTTTTGGAAGTCATGTTCTTCTTCTTCTTCTCAGTGTCATGTCAGGTCCCCCCCAACGTCGAATATCACTTGAGAGTAGGCATATTTGTCCCCGGCAGCCCGAAAAACATCTCCAACGTCCCTTATGCCAGTCCAATCACGTATATTGCGGAGCCAGGAGATTTGCCTCCTGCCAACACCTCTTCGCCCCTCTATTTTGCCTTGGATGATCAGGTGCAGTAATTTGTACTTTGCTCCTCTAAGTACATGACCCAAGTAGGACACCTTTCGGATTTTAATATTAGTCAGCAACTCTCTATCAACTTTGGCTCTTTGAAGAACCTTTGAGTTGCTGACCATATCCGTCCAGGGTATCCGTAGCATTCTCCGGTGTATCCACATTTCGAATGCTTCCAGTCGGTTCATACTACTTACTTTGAGGGTCCATGATTCCACTCCATGCAATAACACTGACCAAACGTAGCATTTGACTAACAGTTGTCGAAGATTCAAGGTTAGATTATCATCGCAGAATGCGCTTTTCATTTTATTAAAAGTCGCATGAGATGATTCAATTCTGCACTTGACTTCGGTTTCTGGGTCGAGGTCTTCCACTAGGATACTTCCGAGGTATTTACATTTTCCCACTCTCTCTATATCAGCACCGTTCAATGTAAAACGTGCTCCTGCGTGATCCTGCCGGCCAAACACCATGAACTTAGTTTTACTCACGTTCATGTCTAGCCCCAGCCTCACACCGGCTCCATTAATTCTATCTATAAGCATTTGAAGGCCGTCAATACTGTCTGCCAGAACAACCGTATCCCCTGCGTACCTGATGTTATTGACGCATACACCATTCACTTTGACCCCCAGATTCAAGTTATATACTGCTTTCTTGAAAACTATATCAGAGTACAGATTGAATAACATAGGTGACAAAATACAACCTTGTCGGACTCCACGTTGAATTGGTATGCCTTTCGATTTATTTTCCAATTTATTTATTTATTTAACACTTTTATTGCAATACAATCTGGCGGGTTTATTGCCAGGCGGCAATCTCTTCCAACCAACCAGACAAAAGTAAATGAAGCAAGTTACGTGGTCGCATAAATCATTCAAATGACTATCCATCCCCACGAAATCCATAAACATATACGTGAGAACATGCCCACAAACCCCACAAAGACGGACAATCACCCGAACACTATTTTTCATATAAAGTGAGATATCATCAATCAAAAGGAAAGGAAGGGATGGTGGAGAGGAAAGGAAAAGAAAAATCAGGAATGAAACACGTTATTTTACTGACTAGAAATTAAGAGTTTTTTCAGTCGCTTTTTAAAGCATGCCAAGGACGGAGCGAGTCTTATATTGGTTTGTAACTGATTCCAGAGTCTCACTGCATGGACAGTAAAGGACGACGTGAAAAAAGAAGAGCGGTGAACTGGAAAGGCCAATAAACAATCTCTGTTTGAGCGTAGCGCTAATCCATGATTGGAAAGACGCTGAAAATTTTCGGCGAGATAAGAGGGTGCGGCGGGACAGTTAAGGATATTATACAATAGAGACAGTATGTGAATTTGGCGTCTATTTCTAACATTCAACCAGTTCAATGCCTTCTGGTATGAAGTTATATGATCGTACTTTCGTAGGTTGAAAATAAATCTTAGGCACACATTTTGAAGACGCTGTAATTTGTCCAGCTGTTCCTCTGTAACATCCAAGTAACATACGTCCGCATAGTGCAGAATCGGAAAGAGCAGAGATTGTACGAGTAAAATTTTGGTTTTAATTGGTAGAAATCTTTGCAACACTTTAAGGGAATGAAGGCTGAAGAAGATCCTTCGGCTTACCTCATTTATTTGATCTCGCCATGAGAGAGTGTTATCTATTAGCACTCCTAGGTTTTTAACAGTTTTATGTAATGGTACAATTTAATGACAGCTTCTTGGTTCCAGTACAGGTTTTTAATAATATTTATATCCTTATCATCTATATCCCGTTTCTGAAGCATCTTAACAAGGTCTGCGTGTTTCACTCTATCGAATGCGTTCTCGTAATCGATGAAACAGGCAAAAATGTCTTTTTCGCGAATATATAATTTAATTATTGCGAACAAAGACTGAAAAAACTTTTAATTTCTAGTCAGTAAAATAACGTGTTTTATTCCTGATTTTTCTTTTCCTTTCCTCTCCACCATCCCTTCCTTTCTTTTGATTGATGATATCTCATTTTATATGAAAAAATAATGTTCGGGTGATTTTGTGGGGTTTGTGGGCATATGCTCACGTATGTGTTTATGGATTTCGTGGGGATGGATAATTATTTGAATGATTTATGGGGCCATGTAATTTGCTTCATTTAATTTTCTCTGGTTGGTTAGAAGATATTGCCGCCTGGCAATAATCCCGCCAGATTGTATTTACAATAAAAGTCTTAAATAAATAAATATTTTTCCACGTCCACGATTCACTTCCATACGTGAAATTTGGCACCAAAATACTTTCATCTTAGCAAATTTTGATACTATCTGGTTCGAGTGTACTTGTATATGTAATTCGTATACCAATACTTTTGATCTTCTTCCTCTTCTTTTAGGCCTGTTGGCATGTTATGGTCCTGCATCATCGTTTCCCTCTTGTGACGTCGACTGTCAGCTGTCTTTCCATCTTTTGGAAGGTCGTCCTGGAGGTCTGATTGCTTGGGGGATACTGTCCCTGGCCATTCTTACGGCTCTTGGTTCTGCCATTTTGGATACATGTTCGTTTCAGAACCTTCTTCTCTGTCGTCCCCATCTGACAATATCTTCAACTTCGCACATCTTTCGGATTTCTGTGTTTCGTACTCTATCACGAAGGGTTTTGCCAGCGATACTCCTGAATACCTTCATTTCGCTGGTTCGAAGGAGATTTTTGGTTCTGACAGTGTCGGCTCTGGACTCGATGCTGTATGTCATTATGGGGCGGACACAGGTCTTGTATATCCTCACCTTGCTTGGGATGTTCATATACTTGTTTTACCAGATAGTGTAAGATTTTTGTACTTAAATAAAACCAAAAAAAAAGTAATAATAATTCGGTAGTGAAAGTGTTAAGTAATTCTATACAGTTTTCAACAACGCAAGAACCGAACAGTTCCGTTCCATTCCGTTCGATATTTTCCGATATCTGAATAAGCCGTCCACAGCAATTTATATAACTTTCTCAACAGGAATGTCCGCCGCCTGAGCTGGAGAGAGAATCGATACTTCCTCGGGGTACCTAGCAACCCTATATACTCGCATATATACCCATCACATGGAACAGAAATGACCAGTAATGAGCTCGTTACTGTTGAGAAAATACCTCGTTATGGTGGATGACAAGGAACTACCCTTCTACCTGGGAAAGAAATTTCATACTTTGAAAAAGTTTTCGAAAAACTGCACTTAAAATTTGCTAAATCATCAGAACATTATTTTACGAACTTTTTTAACAGCTCATTGTGTTATACGAGTATGTGACTTTATTCAGAATTTTCAAAATTATTTCCGATCATATAATATTGAGTTTGAAATGCTTTACAGTCCTACTTCTCACTTTACCTTCCTTCAAAATCAGGTCCAATTGGTCCAGCCAAGTTTTACTCAGTCTACCTCTTCCGTGCACATCTTGCACTTCAGTCTTGTATATTCGTTTAGTCACTTGGACCCCTCGCTTGGACCGTGAAGTTCTATAAAAGCCAACAAAATCACAGAAATCCCTTAGTCGCTGCCCTGGGGGCTTACGAGAGTAAATCCGACCTACCCTTCCGTTATAAGCACAAGCTCCCGAAGCATTATCTGTTGCCTGACTAGTACACCTACAGTATTAGCTGGGAGGACCAAGGTCTGAGTGAATGTGATGGAATACAAGTAGCCTGAACGAGTGGACTTGTTTTTGCTAAATAATTAGTGTAAGAATAGTTATCTAGTTATAAGTAGTATGTAGGTGTTAATTATTTCTAAGATCTCATATATTAAGATTGAATAAATAAAATAAAATGATATGTAGGAAAATAAGATTAAGTAAGTTCATAAATTATAACATATAATTAAGATTAGTTAAGTAATAAATTTGTATATAGGTATAGCCTTGACAAATGTTTGTACAATAATTTACTTTGTTTAATAAAAAAATAAAAAATCGTTTAGTCATTCTTTCATCATTCTTTCTCTTCACGTGTCCAAACCATCTAAAAGCTTCTTTTTCATCTTAATTAAAACATTTTTTTTATTAAACATAGTAATATATGGTACAAATATTTGTCAAGGCTATACCTATATACAAATTTATTACTTAACTAATCTTATTTATATGTTGTAATTTATGTACTTACTTCATCTTATTTTCCTACATATCATCTTATTTTTATTTTTTATAATCTTAAGATATGATTTCTTAGAAATATTATTTTTATTTATTTATTATTTATTATTTATTACACATGACAAGAAATATACACAATTTGAGAAAAATTTGATTTGGACATATAATTTTAATGGATCTGGGTTTGTTGCCTTTCATTTGTCGTATCCCCAGTAAACTAGGCTTTTGCCTGTATCTCACTGAGGATATTTAGCATGAAAAAATAAATCGATACTTCTTTCCGATTTTTGATTACACAAAAACAAAACCCCGTTGCACGCTCTCATCAACCTGACAAACAGTGACACTCAACTACAACTGGAAACATCTTACGAAATTCAACTCCTCACACATCATCACTCCAGAAAGACCAAAAATGTTCATCCCACAATATACCGCACACAATCATAAGAATAAAAATTAAAACAAATTTAAAACAAAAAAAAATACACAGAAACACAAATACAAAAACAACCAAAATAAAAACAACAAGAAGAGACCCACACTCAAGAGCTCACATAAATCCTTTCCACTCGTCATTCATCCTGAAAGCCCAAGTACTCAAAATCCTGTCGCAATAACAACCACGCTCCGATCGACTGTCTAAATGGTTTTCCTACCTTTACCTTTATTGAAGTCGGCACGCCATTGTATGTAATGGGAGCCAAATAAGGATATTGCCTTTGGGCAAAAGAGGTTTTAACTCTAGGGATGGTGAACACTTCATTAGTTGCCATGTGTGTCATGTGTGTCTGCTGAGTTTGCATCTTCCCTTCCTTAACACCTACATACTACTTATAACTAGATAATTAACACCTACATACTACTTATAACTAGATAACAATTATTACAACTAATTATTTAGCAAGAACAAGTCCACTCGTTCAGGCTACTTGTATTTCATCACATTCACTCTCAGACCTTGGTCCTCCCAGCTAATACTGTAGGTGGACTAGTCATGCAACAGATAATGCTTCGGGAGCCTGTGCTTATAACGGAAGGGTAGGTCGGATTTACTCTCGTAAGCCCCCAGGGCAGCGACTAAGGGATTGCTGTGATTTTGTTGATTTTTATAGAACTTTACGGTCCAAGCGAGGATGTGGTGTTGTAGTGATTTTTCTCGCTGTTCGGCGTGAAGTCGGGAATTAAATTAAAATATCCTGTGCGCCTGTAGACGCACCCATATTGTGTTGGTAACGTGTGATTTTGAACGATTGTTTCTTTCTGATTATTTTTCATACATTCTGTCCTTCTTAATGTGTTGAGCGCTCACTACTGTATGCTTTATTTGTTTTTGTTATAAGGTACATTGCACCGTTTTGTTATAAGGCACATTGTACCGTTTTGTTATAAGGTACATTGTACGGTTTTTTTATAAGGTACATCGTACCGTTTTGTTATAAGGTACATCGTACCGCTTTGTTATAAGAAGGTACATTGTACCGTTTTGTTATAAGGTACATCGTACCGTTTTGTTATAAGGTACATTGTACGGTTTTTTTATAAGGTACATCGTACCGTTTTGTTATAAGGCACATTGTACCGTTTTGTTATAAGGTACATCGTACTGTTTTGTTATAAGGTACATTGTACCGTTTTGTTATAAGGTACATCGTAATATTTTGTTATAAGGAACATTGTACCGTTTTGTTATAAGGTACATTGTACCGTTTTGTTATAAGGCACATTGTACAGTTTTGTTATAAGGTACATTGTACCGTTTTGTTATAAGGTACATCGTACCGTTTTGTTATAAGGTACATTGTACCGTTTTGTTATAAGGAACATCGTACTGTTTTGTTATAAGGTACATTGTACCGTTTTGTTATAAGGTACATCGCACCGTTTTGTTACAAGGTATATCGTACCGTTTTGTTATAAGGTACATCGTACCGTTTTTTTATAAGGTACATCGTACCGTTTTGTTATAAGGTACATCGTACGGTTTTGTTATAAGGTACATCGTACCGTTTTGTTATAAGGTACATTGTAACGTTTTGTTATAAGGTACATCGTACCGTTTTGTTATAAGGTTCATTGTACCGTTTATTTAAATAAATATTGTAAATAAATAAATATCTATTTTATCCATGCATTCATTTCTGATATCGTCATTCCATCTTATTTCAAACATTGACACTCCACAAATTTTCTTTACTGCACGCATCTCCACATCATTACTCTTACTCGTATCCTTCTTCTGCCAAATCCATGTTTCACTTCCATATATTAAGGTGGGCACCAAAACACTATTATGTATTGTCATTTATGCTACTGTCGATATTGTGCGGTTGTTATAAATAACATTAAGTGCTCCATTTAACTTGTCCCTTTAGCTCAAGAGTTCCCAAACTTTTTTCGGCCGCAGACCCCTTTACCAAAAAACTTTTAAAACCGCCGACCCCCTAGTCATTTACTTTACTTACTCAAGTTTGTACAGTACTCGATATTAAATATTTCACCAGATATCAAACTTTTCATTTTGATCACTTGTAATTAAGGATTGAAAAATATATAAAAGGACTACGGATTATGCATTGCATTATCTTGTACAAAAGTTAATATTGAAATCTGCGCTGACGAAAATTAAAGCAAAAAAATACGCAGTTTTTTTGACATTTATGAAATAAATATGTAAATTCAAAATAAGTACAAATATTCTTAATTCGGTACCTATTGGAATCATAGATATTTTGAAGTAACAAACAAATACAATAGCAGTAGTAAAGGGGTCTATTTTTGCTGTCGTCGACCCCCAAATTTTTTTATTGAAACTATCGACCCCTAGAAATGTCAAATCGACCTCAGGGGGTCGATATCGACCACTTTGGGAGCACTTGGTTTAGCTACTCATCATTCAGCACCCCTTTCAATTGGGTAATATATTATAAACTTTTATTATCATTTTTGACACAATCCCCTCTTAGATATGCCTTTCATCAGACGTTCTTCGATGGTAACCATATCTTCACATGTCTTAATAATAATCGGTCCAGGACTTGAGGACGATGCAGCGACAGTGCAGTTCAGAATGGCTGCATAAAATTCAATTGAGCTCGAAGCTGCATGCAGATCACGGGGCGCGCCGCAATAATGGCACTAATTGCTTTGCGACCGACTTGCAGGCCACTATCACACAGTTGCAGCCGGGTCCGATGGGTGGGGGAAGGGGAACAGCTAATATCATCACCAATAATGCCGGAAACGGCGATATGCAAGGAGCAGTCTAAAGGAGGAAATTCGGGAGAGGAAAATATCGAGGAAGGGCCGATTTCTTATTCAAATACTAATAACAGTCGACGTTTGTGATTTAATGAAATAATGCAAGCCGTCCAATAATAATGATACTGATCTAATGGCCGCAGTCACTACTTTCCTATATTAACATTCAACAATATATGTGTATATATGTATACAGCATGGAGCTCATTTAGACGCTTGAACAACATCTTCAAAAGTAATCTCCCAATATCCTTGAAGCGAAGGGTCTACAACCAGTGTATTCTCCCAGTACTTACGTATGGCTGCGAGACATGGACACTTACAGTAAAAAACACACAACAGTTCCAGACCGCACAAAGGCGCATGGAGAGACGCATGTTGGGATATACTAACACAAAAGAGAATGTAAACGAAACACCTGGATTCGTAATATAACAAAGGTAGAAGACGTCATAAAGATGTGCAAAATAATGAAGTGGCAATGGGCAGGACACGTAACCAGAATGTCAGACTCCCGATAGACATCCGAAAGAATCCAATGCTACCCAAGAGGCATAAAGAGGCCCAGAAGAAGACCGAAGGTACGCTGGATAGATGAAATCAGGAAGCATGGCAGCATCACAAGGCGGCATCAACGAGAAAAAAACCGAACTATTTGGAGTCAACTTGGGGAGACCTTCATCCACCAGTGGATCGACCCTGGTTGACAATGATGATGATACGTATATACATTTTAACATTTCTGTCAATAATAGTGGACTTAAATCCTGCGTTAGAGCGTCTTTGAGGAGAGTTTGCTTTATCAACGACGCTATATAAATTGTCCCTTTATTATTATTATTATTATTATTAAAACAGAGTCTGATAAGTAATTTGTATTAGAGATGTAAAGAGAAATATGTAAGAACAAAAATTATGGTGACAGAAAAGTGAGACAGGGAAAGCAAACGCGATACTACCTTGATCAAAAAGTTTTAGGACTTTATTCATAAAATCGAAAATACAAGTTTATTAATCAAAATCGATATGGTCCCCTTTCAAAGTACTCCCCATCGACTGCAACGCACTTACGCCAGCGCTTGATCCAATCCTCGAAACACCGCTGGTACTCAATTTTCGGTATGTCCATCAGAGCCGTCTTCGATTTTTTCATGACATCCTCTCGGGTGCTGTAACGCGTTCCGCGAAGCGGTTTTTTAAGTCGGTTGAACAGGAAAAAGTCGCAGAAAGCCAGATCAGGTGAATTCAAAGGCTGCTGGATAGTAGTCGTGTTGTTTTTGGTCAAAAACTCATGGAAATCATGTCTTTCGCGATTTCAACGCGGTCCTTTTTTTGCATGAAATTGAGGACTTTCGGCACCAGTTTTGCAGCGACACGTCTGAGGCCCATAAGCGATGTTCAAGTCCTCTGCTAGCTCTCTGATGGTCAATTTGCGGTTTTCGGCCAACATTTCTTTGATTTTATCGATGTTTTCATCGGTTTTCGACTGCCACTGCGTTCGTCATCCTCGACCGACTCACGACCACTTCTGAAGCGTTCGTGCCACCAAAAAACACTTCTCCAACATTTCCAAGGTCTGCGGACCGTTAAATCCGTTTTTCACACAAAATTTAATGCAAACTCGTTGATGCACAGTTGATGCCATTTTCAAACTAGTAAAAATAGAAAACACGCACAAAGGTAGATGTACTCAGTACAGCGTAACTTTTACAAATGTCAAGCCATGACGCTGAAATTTGAAGGAAAGTGTCAATGATAGATGTGGTAAACAAACAAAAAAAAAAGAATTCCAATCGGGTCACTGAGAGCGCCACACGGTGGCCGGTCCTAAAACTTTTTGATCAAGGTAGTATATGGGTTAATAATTAAAGATTGGAGCCAGTTGAGGAATTCTGCTGCTTGGGTAATTACTACTCGTATATTCTCAGATGATAGAAGAAAAGAAAGTCAATGAGGTCTAAAATACTCGTATATAGTATATACTCGAAGCTGACTGTATCAAAATCAGATAATACAATAATAGTTTGCTTTAACTATCCCGCGATTCTAGAAGCACTAAGTTCATATGTACCCAATAAATATAGCCGTGCAAGGAATCACTCTCTGTTCTACATACCAACTTACAGGACGAATATCATGGCTAAACACTCAGTCACGCGTGTTATATCATAGAGATATTGAACCGACTGAATGACACTGTTGATATAATCTCGGTACCGTCTAGCAGCATGAGAAGAATCCTGGCTGATATTCTTCCTAACGAATAAGCTAACGCTAGAAGCAGACCCTCTTTGTGTAACAGGAGAAATCCGTGCAAAGTGGATAAAAAAGTTTACAGCAGTATTTAAGTACCAAATTTTATGTGTGGGAGTGAAACGTGGACGTGGAAAAAGACTGATAGGAACTGAATAAATTCTGTAGAAATGCGTGCACTGAGAAGAATATATGGGAGTGACAATGCATGACAGAATACGGAATGAAGTAACTAGGGACACGAATGTGAACTTAAGGCTGATGTGTTGAGTAAGATGAAGAGGAGCACTGTGAGATGGTTTAAAAACGTGGAACGAATAGCCTCTTCTACATCCATACACCTTCTCATACAACTTTTATACAGTCCTTGTATCGGACGTGTGCCGTCATCCTTGTGAGTGTGTATGTGGTATAAGGGAAAAGGACATTTAGGTGTAGATCTGTATATATATATATATATATATATATATATATATATATATATATATATATATATATATATATATATATATATATATATATATAATTGATGTAAACTTGTATTTGTCTATTTCATCCATGTATGAACCTTTTATATGTATAACTGTCATTTAATTCTATGCTATTTGTTATAATAATATGTAGAATGTTTGTTGTAAAATATATGTTTGTTTGACTCCGATCGCGCTCGCGACCGCACTGGAAATAAGTGACTTGCCGGGCGGGGCGATCGGAGTAGGTCGGGGCCCAGTCGGCGTAAGCAAGGCCCAAACCCCGAAAGTTGTTGTATTTCGCGGGCAATGGGCGCTTGTGACGGCCGACTGACCATTAATATAGAGGGACCCCCGATTTGGAAAAATATATTCTCAGTAATACCGACTTTACCGTGTTTTTACTTGAGACCCGCTACCCTAATTCGACTGCCTGAGAGGAATCTCTCCCTGCTCTTCTTCTTCCACTGGATCTTCGCTACGGAATTCGCTACCTCGATTCTCTGAGCGCTACGCGGCAACCAACGTGCCTATCTACAGTCTTTGTACCTGTCCGGTACAGTCCTCTAACCTTCTTTCAGAATATTTTTAACTTGATCGAATTATACTTTCCTTGGAATCTTCCTCGACCACGCTTTCCACTCATATTTGCACTGTACTATTTTGTTAGTATTTCTTCATTCATCGTTCCACATGACCGAACCATTTCAGAGTGCTTTTCTTCATCTTACTTTACTTAATATTTTGAAAGAAAGAAACGTAGGAAGTCAGAGAAATCGTAGGAGCTCTTTGAGAAGTGGGTGGATTAAGACGAGGCGAAGGATGTGTGTGTGTGTCGAACTATGTAAGTCTGGCGCTCTGTCCTATCTGCCTACTCCGACAGGGCAATGGCTTGATGGTATGTATGGAAGAACAAGACGGTCACAATACTAAGCATTGAGGAAATCTCCCAAAATAAATAAAAAATGTACTATGCGTATCCAGAAAGTAAGTGTACTGAGGCTCTCACGACCGGATGGATTTTATTTTCGACATGTTGGCTAGACTTCCGTGTAGCCTGACCCTTCCCCTCCGCAACGAGACCGGTTCAAGGTCAGTACGTTGAGTGTCGACAAGTGTCGACGCGACAACACGTTTCGTGAAAAATGTCAATCCAATCTCCCGCCAAGTGCGAAAAACGCGGCGTCATCCGTTATCTCGTTTGGAAGGGAAAACCTCCGGTTGAGGTTTATAATGAGGTGAAAACTGCATATGGTGATAAAGCTATGAATCGTACGAGTGTGTACAAGTGGTGTCGCGAGTTTAAAAACGGTCACGTCACACCTCTTCACCCTCCGCCAAAAAGTTCAAAACCACAATTTCAGCCAAGAAAATCATGGCATCCGTGTTTTGGGACTGTCAAGGCATAATTTTAATTGAATATATGCCTCAAGGGGAGACCATCAACTCTGCAAGATACTGTGAGACCCTAAAAAAATTGCGGAGGGCGATTCAGAACAAGAGGAGAGGCATGCTGACAAAGGGAGTCTGCCTTCTGCACGACAATGCCAGACGGAACTGCTCGCCTCGTTTGAATGGGATCTCCTGAACCATCCCGCGCATTCCCCTGACCTAGCACCTTTAGATTACTATCTCTTTACCTCCCTGAAGCTGCACATGGGTGGAAAAAGGTTTTCAACCGACGAGGAGGTAAAAGAGGTGGTGGAGAAGTGGACGGAAGGGTTGGCGGGAAACTACTTCGAGGAAGGCATCAAAAAGTTGATACCCCGCTTCCCCACCTGCATTGAGAGGAATGGCGACTATGTCGAAAAATAGCTTACATATGTACTACGGTAACCACGTAATTTTTTTTGTTTAAATAAAAAAAATTGTAACCTACAAAAATTCAGTACACTTACTTTCTGGATATGCCTCGTACATAACATACCATACTCGTATATCAATTGGAGAGACATTGTAAAAAAGTTTTTGAACGATTTTTAATTGTACGAAACAACAAAAAAAACCTTTGCTTACACGTCAAATTAATGAACGGGAGTTTCTATTGAGTATATTTATATATTTTTTAATCCATCTCTTTCAAACCCGCGTTATTTAGGTACAGAAATCGGCCACGGTTATTAATGGAAACCACTTAAAAACAAGAAACATAAATGGAAAGCTTAAAAAAGGCAGCCAAAGAAAAAAAAACAATCAAAATTATAAATGGCGGTCTGGCGATGAAGGGAATGGCGTTAATGTTGAAAAAAAAAACGATTTGATGGCTATAAATCAAACGCCACTTGGAAATGGAAGGTAATTTACATTTGGAAATAATAGAGGAACGTGGCTAATATACAAATGCTTTTAAGCTGCTGAAAAGCTCGCTTGCATTTATATGTTTCGGATCAGATTTCGGATTGATTGATTTATTCTTTGGCATCGTTTAACGGTGCTTCCGTTATGAGAACAGGATTCCGTAAATATCATTTTTTCCCCACTAGTCCACCTACAGCATAAGCAGGGAGGATGGACCAAGGTCTGAGTGAATGTGATGGAATGCAAGTAGCCTAAATAAACTAGTGGGCATGTACATGCTAAATAATTAATTGTAAAAATTGTTATCTAGTTTTAAGAAGTATGTATGTGTTGACTATATCTAACAAATTAAAAAAGTTTATAGTTATAATACGAGGCATATCCAGAAACTAAGTGTACTGAATTTTTGTAGGTTACATTTTTTTTTATTTAAACAAAAAAATTACGTGGTGTCCTGAACCATCCCGCGCATTCCCCTGACCTAGCACCTTCAGATTACTATATCTTTACCTCCCTGAAGCTGCACATGGGTGGAAAAAGGTTTTCAACCGACGAGGATGTAAAGGAGGAGGTGGAGAAGTGGACGGAGGGGTTGGCGGGAAACTACTTCGAGGAAGGCATCAAAAAGTTGATACCCCGCTTCACGACCTGCATTGAGAGGAATGGCGACTATGTCGAAAAATATAGTAGCTTACATATGTACTACGGTAACCACGTAATTTTTTTGTTTAAATAAAAAAATATTGTAACCTACAAAAATTCAGTACACTTAGTTTCTGGATATGCCTCGTATATAAATTAGATTAGTTCTTAAGATATACATTTGTATAAAAGCAAAAATTGGCAAAAGTTTGTGCTATAGATTTTTTTATCAAATAATTTTTTTAAAAAACAAATCCAAAACGAAAGCCTTTATCGTGGACCGATTCGAGATTGAAAACAACAAATATTAAGACCGAAATCTTGGTTCAGACAGGAATCAAACCCACTACCCCCGGATTTGAAGACTTAGCATCTTATCAACTTGGACAAGGAGGTCGTCTCGATGAAACTTAATAACAATCAGTCTGTCTCACAGCCCGAGAGTTACGGGGTCAATTCCCGTTGGAACACAGAATTTTGAAAGAAAAGGTCGCAGTCTGATTTTCACTTCAGGCCACTTATTTGTAGTTGGTTAGAAGAGATTACTACACGGGAATACAACCGCTAGATTGTATTGTATACAATAGAGGATGTAATACAATACAGTAGAGGACAAATCTGATGAAAATATGAATTTATTTATTTATTTTTCCAAAACAGGCTTAGTCCAATTACTTTTAAAATACAAAACATCAAAAAAGAAGAAAAATTACATAGAGGAAAAAAAAAGTTAAAAAATTATATAAAATAAAAAATAATGCATATGCATACAAACGAGTATATACACACAAACATATGGTACACATATATTCATAGTCATTTAGGTATGTTGATGAGTGCTTTCTAACGCGCTCAATCTAAGAAGAAAATTTACTTTTGCTTTTGGTAATGTGATATGAAATATGTCAATATCCGAAGCAGTCCCGTTCAGAAGAGTTAAGGCCCTTCCAACAGGCATAGCGGCTGGAAGACCCGTTCTTGCGTATGTTATTGAGAACAGTTCTTGCCGGCGCAGTCTAGTCTAATTGTTAGGAACATTTAACGCTAATCTTTGTAGTAATGCTGGACAGCTCACAACTCCTCGAACGAGTTTGAAAACGTATACCAGGAGACGCACATCTCTTCTTACGCTCAAGGAGTTATACCCGAGCATGCCCAGCAGAAACTGAGTAGGATAAAGCCATGGATTGACACCGAACTCTCTCATATAGAGATATCGTAGATATTTTTTTTGTACTTTCTCCACCATGAGCGAGTTCTGCGCCCCCACTGGGTTTACCTGAATTAACCGGTATACACTCAGAATCAAAATTCGTCTAGTGAAATCTCTGGTATCCTCCATAGCACTTTATGTACATACGAGGGTAGTCCCAAAAGTACCCGACCTAACAAAGAAAACACAAAAGTTGACACAGAGCAAATCGCTACCATTTATGATACCCACTAAATGGATTCTTGGCCCTACACAAGCTCATAATATGAATACAAAATTCAGCCAAAGCACCGTAATAACAGAACTCAGAGGTAAAATAACATAGGGTCAAAAAATAGGAAGACAATTGTATTAAGTCAAGACATACTTTCTACATATACAGGTTGACAGAGAACACAGGTCTCCACACCTTTCAATTAATGCACACAGCTTTCACCTCGTCCATATATCTCATAATAATTGTTCTCATGTTCCTTACACTTCTTACCTATCTCTCAGATAAATTTTAATAAGTATAAAATTGATGGTCTCCTTCTCCAAGTTGGTAGAACGCTCGTCTTCTCCAACCCAGTGGCATTAGATTCAATTTTCGACGAAACCAAAAAAAAAATAAGAAAGGGTCCAAATTTAGTTAATACTTTGTCAACTCGGTTATTGTTACCTCTACTCGTGCGTTAGTATTACTAGGGACCCAATAGATAAAGAAAATCCAGACAACCTGAAATTTCTGAAGGTCTTTGCCCTAAATGCAACAATATATTATCACAAAATGGTTTACGTAGCCATATCTGGCGGCATTAATGTCAAGTACCCTGATCCCCACTCTATTATCGTCGTCGTTTCTATTGTACCGTCTATTATCGTCGTCGTTTCTGTTGTGTCGTCTGTTATCGTCGTCGTTTCTATTGTGCCGTCTATTATCGTCGTCGTTTCTATTGTGCCGTCCATTATCGTCGTCGTTTCTATTGTGCCGTCTATTATCGTTGTCGTTTCTGTTGTGTCGTCTATTATCGTCGTCGTTTCTATTGTGCCGTCTATTATCGTCGTCGTTTCTGTTGTGCCGTCTATTATCGTCGTCGTTTCTATTGTGCCGTTTATTATCGTCGTCGTTTCTGTTGTGCGTGCCGTCTATTATCGTCGTCGTTTCTATTGTGCCATCTATTATCATCTTCGTTTTTGGGCCTCGTAGTCGAGGACCCCTTCGCCATTTGAACATCAATTCAGTTGGAAATCGAAGTTGTGCCGTGGTGTTTTATTTTTGAGTGAGTCGTTGCACACAAGCAAACTCACCGTTGTACTGAATCCGATGGCACACTGAAGTGAGACGATCGGAGCAGACCGGCATGTTTTTTCCCCCTTTATTTTGAAAGAATAGATAGGACCGAAGTCATAGGTATCCCCGAATACTAGGCGGAAAAAACGCCTGTGTCATTCAAGGGTAGTAAGTAGCATAGTGCAGGGTTCTAACTGGCGAACTTCCGTACGGAAGTTCAGTGCGTTCCACGCGACCATGCAATGCACCTCACCTCACATACCTTCTATTATACTTGTCACGGATAATGGGTATTCATTCATTCAAAATATCGAGACGCTTCAAACACGAAATTGTATTCTGTTCTAAGCATCGTGGTTACAGTAACTGTTGAGCAGTGAACATAAAATATGCCTGACAATTTATTACTTCAAATCGGTGCAATTGTATGTTGCTCGTTTCAGGGGAGGGCATACAATTTTCCGCTACACCGACTTACTTGGGCGGTAAAAATGTGCAAGTCAAGGGTAGTAAATGGGGGTGGTGATGGCGTGTGTATACGCGATAATACTGTGAAACCAAAACAGCTCAGTCTATTTTTCAAACGAGTACAGTCTCATTAATATGGATAAGATTTGTATGGAATATGATAAAAAAATTGTGATACAACCAACAACCGCGCAGTATTAACAATAGCAAAATTGCAATATATGATAGTGTGTTGGTGCCCACCAGGGCGCATGGAAGTGAAACTTGGATTTGACAGAGGAAGGATGAAAGAAAGATTAATGCTGTGGTCAAGTATTATCAATGCTTGGAAAGCAATACTTGCGTTTGGAGCCCAGTGGGGGCGCAGAACTCGCTCATGGTGGAGAAAGTACAAAAAAATATCTATGATATCTCTATATGAGTGAGTTCGGTGTCTATCCGTGGCTTTATCCCATGCAGTTTCTGCTGGGCATGCTCGGGTATAACTCATTGAGCGTAAGAAGAGATCTGCGTCTCCTGGTATACGTTGTCAGACTCGTTCGAGGAGTTGTGAGCTGTCTATCATTACTACAAAGATTAGCGTTAAATGTTTCTAACAATTACACTAGACTGCGCCGGCAAGAACTGTTCTCAATAACATACGCATGAACGGATCTTCAACCCGCTATGCCTGTTGGAAGGGCCTTAACTCTTCTGAACGGGACTGCTTCGGATATTGACATATTTCATATCACATTACCAAAAGCAAAAGTAAATTTTCTTCTTAGATTGAGCGCGTTAGAAAGCACTCATCAACATACTTAAGTGACTGAATATATTTGTATCATATGTTTGTGTGTTTATACTCGTTTGTATACATATGCATTATTTTTTATTTTATATAATTCTTTTATTTTTTCTCTATGTAATATTTCTTTTTTTTTAATGTCTTGTATTTTTCAAAGTAATTGGACTAAGCCTGTTTTGAAAAAAAAAAAAAAACAAATAAATAAAAAAAATAGTGCAACATTTGTGAAGTGTCAATGTATGAAACGAGTCGGAATGAAGACATCAGAAATGAATACATGGATAAAATGGAGGTTTTAAGTACGGTGAAGAAAGGAATTTTAAGATAGTTTGGACATGTTGAGAGAATGAATGATTAAGCGAGTATCCAAGTCAGAAGTGTAAGGTGTGCGTGGAAGAAGTATACCGAGGAAAACGTGGGTGGATCGAAAATACCTGATTTCAAAATAATGTAAAGTGAGAGGTATAAATAATAGAAACATTGTGCATGATGAGGTGTATGAATGTGAAGGAGGCGAAAGTCGAGTGCTTGGATAGGAAAGTTGATAGATCTGTTTTCTCTGAATACCCTTCAAGGGACAAGACGTGATGATACGAGGGGAGGTCAATATATTCGCGGAATGAAGGGGTTAAGGGAGGGGGCGGTAGTGCGCATGCGCATGTTCCCATAATATGACTCATTGGTATATTCACCAAGTTTTAGTCTAATTTTGACAGTATTGTTTAAGATATCGTATCGAAAAAAAAAATTTCCTTTTTCCCCTACGTTCCGCGAATTTATTGACCTCCCCTCGTATAATAATAATGAATAAGATGAAAGTGTATGTCATGTGTCATTTGCGGACGGGCCACTGCGTGGTGTCTAGTCACCTTTACATAATGTGTATTGTGGAGAATCCCGGAATATTGTGGAGAATCCCGGAATATTGTGGAGAATCCCGGAATATTGTGGAGAATCCCGGAATATTATGGAGAATCCCGGAATATTGTGGAGAATCTCAGAATATTGAGGAGAATTCCGGCTGTCAGTGTGGTTTGGATGATGAAACTATAGACCATATATTTTTCGGTTTTCCTTCGAGAGACATATTGTATTTACTAAGTCATATCTTTACCGCGTCCAATGAATGTTGCGTTTCTTCTTTCTTTGAGGAACTTCTCCATTTATAGATCGATTGTTAAATTTTTGAAGCTAAATCAGTTGAAACTTTGAATTATCTAGAATTGTCGTTCTTTTAAATACTTATATTATATTGACTCGTATAATTGCATAATGACTTTAATTTGGTTGCACAAATCATCCAATGGGTAGATTGCCTATTTATAAAACAAGTAACTCATTACTATGCTTCAATATGCTTATTTGGCTCCCATGACGTACAATGGCGTGCCGACTTCAATAAGAGTAAAGGTAGGAAAACCATTTAGACAGTCGATCGGAGCGTGGTTGTTATTGCGACAGGATTTTGAGTACTTGGGCTTTCCAGAATGAATGACGTGTGAAAAAGATTTGTGTGGGCTCTTGAGTGTGGGTTTCTTCTTGTTGTTTTGTATTTGTGTTTCTGTACATTTTTGTGTTAATTTTTACTCTTATGATTGTGTACGGTATATTATGGGATAAACATTTTTGGTTTTATTTTTGTTTCATTTTGGGTTCATTTTTGGTTTTGTTTTTATTCTTATGATTGTGTGCGGTATATTATGGGATGAACAAGTTTGGTCTTTCTGGAGTGATGATGTGTGAAGAGTTTGATTCCGCATGATGTTTCCAGTTGTAGTTGAGTGTCACTGTTTGTCAGGTTGATGAGAACGTGCAGCGGGGTTTTGTTTTTGTGTAATCAAAAATCGGAGAGAAGTATCGATTTATTTTTTCATGCTGAATATCCTCAGTGAGATACAGGCAAAAGCCTAGTTTACTGGGGACACGACAAATGAAAGGCAACAAACCCAGATCCATTAAAATAATGTATGTCCAAATTAAATTACCTGTTGTTTTTTCACAAATTATTTATATTTCTTGTCATGTGTAATAATAATAAATAAATAGTAATATGACTTCAATTAGACAGAATGCCACACAAAACACAACCACAATTGATGACAGATCAAATTGCAATGAACTGTTCACAATTATTATTGCACATTGGGAAATAGTGGTGGGGATCTTATTGTCTATGAATGTTTACGTTTATATACAGAATTCTTGATGTTAATGCATCATATAGCAACATTTTTAGTATGTATACTCAAAATAACTACGGACGCGGCAACCAATGTGTGCCGGTTTCGCCCATGTATCTTTCTTTGTCATATAAAAAAAATGAAGAAAAAAAAGTGCCTAAATTAATCCCATATTGCCAAGCTCCTTAAACAAAGTATGATTTTGGCACGAGGCTCTTACTCGTAGACGATTTCCCACCCCTAGTATGTGTTTAGGGGTGTATCAGCCTTTAGTCTCGTTATCCGTAAATTTTTTGACAGGCCATCACAGTAGATGGCGTGATCCGGCAGTTTAATGTATCTCGTATCATTCCCGGACGATTCGATTCGACAGCCACCAATCGGCAGGAGCGGATCGGACGGCTCGCAAAATTTTCAAAAAAAAAAAAGGATTTTTTAACTTGTTTTTTAACAACGGTAAAAACATTCTTGTTAGCTGTTCGCCACTCAAAACTTTACTATAATTATTTTTACTATAGTGTATCATATATTGTATGAACCGACTGGAAGCATTCGAAATGTGGATACACCGGAGAATGCTACGAATACCCTGGACTGATATGGTCAGCAACACAAGGGTTCTTCAAAGAGCCAAAGTTGATAGAGAGTTGCTGACTAATATTAAAATCCGAAAGGTGTCCTACTTGGGTCATGTACTAAGAGGAGCAAAATACAAATTACTGCACCTGATCATCCAAGGCACGATAAAGGGTAGAAGAGGTTTGGCAGGAGGCAAATCTCCTGGGTCCGCAATATACGTGATTGGACTGGTATAAGGAGCGTTGGGGATCTTTTTCGGGCTACCGGGGACAAAGATTCCTACTCTCAGGTGATAGTCAACGTTGGGGGGGCCTGATATGACACTAGGAAGAAGAAGTATATTGTATAGTAAGAAATTACGAAGAGGTCAACGAGTTGGTTTACCTAGGTGATTTTATTTCGAGGAATGGAGGATGTGAAGCAGATATCCAAATACTAATTTGAATGGCAAAAGCAGCTATGACAAGTTTGACAACGATATGGACTAACCGTCTATATCAAGAACAGCCAAAATACGTGTGGTTAAGTCTATAGCATTCTCCATACCACTATACTGAGCGAAAACATAGACGATGAGAAAGAAGGAAACAAACATGATAAATGCCTTCAAGATGTGGTATTAGAGGCGGATGCTCCGTTTCATTAAGACTGCAAGGCGCATCAACGCTTCTATCGTCCAAAAATTGGAGATTACCGAAATACTTTTGCAAAGACAACACGCAGAAAAAGAATCCTTACGTACGTTGCTAGAAAAAAATATGAAAGTCTGGAATAGTTCGTGATCACGGGGACAGTTGAGTGAAGGCGAGCAAGACGTAGATCTCCTATGAGAGAGACGGATCAAATTAAAGAGTTAACATGATCGTATTTAAGCGCTGCATTAAACATGCCCCCAGGACTGGGAGGGATGGAGGCAGGTGGTGCGCAGAGTTCGAGACATAGCAGACGACCACGGCATTCAGCGCAGAGAACACGATAAAGATATATTTTTGGTAATTTATGCTTTAATTTCATATTTTCTTTGTCCTCAAAAAAGATTTTGTAATTTTTTACTTGATTTTGTAAATTTTTTTTATATTTGATTATTATTTATAGTTGTATGTTGCGCTACAAATTTTTATTTTTGTACGTCACATTTTTAAAAGTACTAATTTATGTTACATTTATTTTATAACATATTGTACTTTTCTAGTAGACAGTACTTACTTTTTACTCCTACTCCGTAAGTTATATGAGTTACTCAAATCCATTCTCTGGCACTACCATCGAGAGGAAGGGAAGATGCAGACTCAGCAGAGACACATGACACGCATGGCAACTAATCAAATGTTCACCATCCCTAGAGTTAAAACCTCTTTTGCTCAAAGGCAATATGCTTATTTGGCTTCCATGACATACAATGGCGTGCCGAATTCAATAAAGGTAAAGGTAGGAAAACCATTTAGACAGTCGATCGGGGCGTGGTTGTTATTGCGACAGGATTTTTTTAGTACTTGGGCTTTCAGGATGAATGGCGTGTGAAACAGGTTTGTGTGGGCTCGTGAGTGTGGGTTTCTTCTTGTTGTTTTAAATTTTTTGTTTTTGTGTTTCTGTATGTTTTTTTATTTTTAATCTTATGTTTGTGTGCGGTATATTGTGGGATGAATATTTTTGGTCTTTCTGGAGTGATGATGTGTGAGGAGTTTGATTTCGCATGATGTTTCCAGTTGTAATTGAGTGTCACTGTTTGTCAGGTTGATGAGAACGTGCAACGGGGTTTTGTTTTTGTGTAATCAAACATCGGAAAGAAGTATCGATTTATTTTTTCATGCTAAATATCCTCAGTGAGATACAGGCAAAAGCCTAGTTTACTGGGGATACGACAAATGAAAGGCAACAAACCCAGATCCATTAAAATTGTATGTCCAAATTAAATTACCTGTTGTTTTTTCACAAATTATTTATATTTCTTGTCATGTGTAATAATAATAAATAAATAGTAATACGACTTCAATTAGACAGAATGCCACACAAAACACAACCACAATTGATGACAGATCAAATTGCAATGAACTGTTTACAATTATTATTGCACATTGGGAAATAGTGGTGGGGATCTTATAGCTTATGAATATTTACGTTTACATACAGAATTCTTGATGTTTATGCATCATGTACTTTTTTGTCATTGATAATAATATATTTCTTGTCATGTGTGATAATAAATATATAAAAAATAAACTTCAAAATCGACACACAAGAAGTCTTTTACAACAGAAAAAAAAAACTAGTAAAAAAACGAACCCAATACAATAACAAAGCAAACCCATACAATTTATTCTTGCAAAAACAACTTCTTCACTTTATTCCTGTACGAATTAGTATTCTGTTATACATCGTCATCCCATGTATTATTCTCAGTGCACGCATTTCTACAGTATTTATTCGGTTGCTTTCAGTTTTTTTTCCATGTCCACGTTTCACTCCAATACACCAAAGTTGATACTAAAATACGGTTGTGAACTATCGCCGTAGTCGATTTTAATACTGTCCGGTTTTTACTCATCTTGATTTTACTTAATACATCAGCTTTAAGTTCACATTCATCCCTAATCACTCCATTCAGTATTCCGTCATACATTGCCATCCAATGTTAGACATAATGTTTCTAATTTCACATTCATCCTTAATCACTCCATTCAGTATTCCGTCATACATTGCCATCCAATGTTAGACATAATGTTTCTAAGTTCACATTCATCCCTAATCATTCCATTCAGTATTCCGTCATACATTGCCATCCAATGTTAGACATAATGTTTCTAAGTTCACATTCATCCCTAATCATTCCATTCAGTATTCCGTCATACATTGCCATCCAATGTTAGACATAATGTTTCTAATTTCACATTCATCCTTAATCACTCCATTCAGTATTCCGTCATACATTGCCATCCAATGTTAGACATAATGTTTCTAAGTTCACATTCATCCCTAATCATTCCATTCAGTATTCCGTCATACATTGCCATCCAATGTTAGACATAATGTTTCTAAGTTCACATTCATCCCTAATCATTCCATTCAGTATTCCGTCATACATTGCCATCCAATGTTAGACATAATGTTTCTAATTTCACATTCATCCCTAATCACTCCATTCAGTATTCCGTCATACATTGCCATCCAATGTTAGACATAATGTTTCTAAGTTCACATTCATCCCTAATCACTCCATTCAGTATTCCGTCATACATTGCCATCCAATGTTAGACATAATGTTTCTAATTTCACATTCATCCTTAATCACTCCATTCAGTATTCCGTCATACATTGCCATCCAATGTTAGACATAATGTTTCTAAGTTCACATTCATCCCTAATCACTCCATTCAGTATTCCGTCATACATTGCCATCCAATGTTAGACATAATGTTTCTAATTTCACATTCATCCTTAATCACTCCATTCAGTATTCCGTCATACATTGCCATCCAATGTTAGACATAATGTTTCTAAGTTCACATTCATCCCTAATCACTCCATTCAGTATTCCGTCATACATTGCCATCCAATGTTAGACATAATGTTTCTAAAGCCTTTTTTATGGACAGTCCGCCCCTGCACGGGGGTGGGAATGAAGGTGACGAAAAGAGTGCGTTTCGTGATACGTAGATATCGGCCGGAAGAAGGATGGTCGGAGGAGAATAATAAAACACAAATTGGTTCGGCGACTTCCACCGAAACACTCCGGCGCGACGCGGCACGTCACTGCACGGCAACACTACCACACGCGAGACTTGGAGATTAATGGGTAACGCCATCACTGGCAGAGGTACGCTACGGTATCTGGAAGATTTGCACGGCGGAAACGTCTTAACATAGTCTAGTTGACAAGACGCCTGTCTTCCAGCCCAGAGGTTGAAGGTTTGATTTTAGAAAAAAAAATATAAAAAAATGGGTACCAGTCTGGTTATAATATTTACACGCGCTTAACTCTTCCTGTCCGGTGATGTGTAACTAGTACACATTGCTCTATAAATATAATAAATACTGGGTTCGGATTTTAAGTATTCCTCCGTAATACATTTACGCATTGAAAGAAAAAATAATATTAATAATAACTAGCCATTATCGGCTACATCAGATATTTTGTGAAAATCGGGAATAAATTCACCAATACAATCAAACGTGTGCCTGTATGTAACGTAGTATATTCATTCTAAAAAACCGCCATGGGTGAGGAAGCGACGCTATTCACGTCTCACTCTCACTCTACTTCGGTATATGGGAACGCAAAGAATAGAATTTCAGTTCGGTTTCGTTCGAGGTGGCCGCTTCGTACGTTTTGTGAACGTCGTCCGATGTTTTTTTTTCATGTTTTCAGCAATTCAATTTCAATTATTATCACTTTTGACTTCAAATTTAATTAATTTAAGCGATTGGCTATGAATATTCTTATATTTCCGATTTTAAATCGCTCATTTTTACATATGTATTGATGCACAGCACCGGAACGGGCGGTTTTTTTTTAGCACAGGAAAGGAAAGGTTAATGTGTGTAAGCGTTGAAGTCTCCGCAGGTTCGGTACTGTTGCAATCAAAGTGCGATAATGAACTTCGAGCTCAGTGCTCACTCCAGCGGTTCTAAACTCTTAAAGCTCGATTAATAAAGCCAAAAGGACAATGAGTTGTCTTCAATATGTTCGCATAGTCAATGCATAATGATAAAAAAATATTCAATATCCAAGAAGGCAAACACAAGGATAAGATTTTATACATTTTTTTAAATTTTCTACATTTTACGAATTTGTTTAGTTGTAAAGGATCTTTCAAATTGAGCGTTTTTTTTTATTCTTGGTAAAAATACAGATGGGGTCGCGAACTTGCCTGGGTCTTGTGACATTTGAGAAGCGTAATATATGACATTTATAAAAATGGAGTCGTATACAATACAACAACGCGTTCAAATTGTTGAATTATTTTATGTATTGGCCACCAAGATCATGCGATCTGACATCGTTGGACTATTTTCTCTGGGGTTACGTGAAAAGTCAGGTCAATAAGAATGACCCCCATCAATTCCTGAGCTGAAGGACGAATTATTCGCGTTATTGGTGAGTTAGAACTGCAATTATGCCAAAATGTCATCGAAAATGTTGACAAAAGAGTGGACATCTGTGGAGCTGCAAGAGGTGGATATTTGGCGGATATTGTTTTTTTGTGTTTAAGTGTCATACATTATACTTCAATGACCAATAAAAACATTTTTGAAATCAAAGCAAATTGTGTTTTATTCAAGAATTTAAAAAAATGGAATTAAAAAAACCGCTCAATTTGAAAGACCCTTTATAATGTGGATCTGATTCATTTTTAATCCATGTAATTTATTTTATTACGAGGGCAGATCAACTATAAACGAGGCTTTTGTTTTAGAGCGAGTAATTTTAAACGGAGCGCGCGGCCGCCTCGATGAATGTTGGGTGGAGATATCAGGAGTGGGGAAAGCAGTCGGCCGGCCTCGGCAGATTCCGTCATTAATATGGCATACGACGTCTGAGAAAGAGGTGCACCCGTCGATTGCGCAACGCATAATTATTAAGTTTCTCGCTCGTGATAGACGTAAAACCGGCCGAAATTCTGCGGAGACTGACGGCACAGTTCAGTGATCAAATACTGTCAAAACCCCGTGTGTTTGCCTGGCATAACGAGTTCATAAAATGCCGTGAAGGGGTCGAAAAAGAGAGCCATGATCGTCGCCCACGGACGAGCATTACCGAACAGAACATTAACGCCATTCGTGATCTTCTGGAAGGCGACCGACGTTTGACGGTTTCCGATATTTGTTCTGAGATATGAATAAGTTGGTTCTGCAAGTTAGTACATACATAGAATAGAATATGATTTCTTGCAAAGTTAAAGTTATCGGGAACATAAAAAACAAAGTGCTTCTAATTTTGCGAAACCGTTGAAATTTAAAAAGAACGCGATGAATTTTAAGCCTACTTGTTTCGAGGTGTCTAAATATTATCGCATACAGGCAAAATTTCGGTTTGATTTTTACCATAATTATTTCAGGAACAGGAACCTCTGTTCTTTACCATACATATTTCAGGAAAGAGACCCTCTGTTCTTTACCATAAATATTTCAGGAACAAGACCCTCTGTTCTTTACCATAAATATTTCAGGAACATGACCCTCTGTTCTTTACCATAAATATTTCAGGAACAGGAAAATTGATTCCCTAATGTACGAGTATATTCTATTAATACCCATATTTAGACACTAAGCTAGAGAGAGACTTTCCACCAGTCTGTTCTGCGCCCCTGCCCCTGCCCGGGCAGATCCGATGCATCATATCGACCTAACAATACCCGAATCAAGATAAGCTTTGCGCCTTACTGGAGCGCCATCGATTATATAAATGAACGGAGGTGTGGAGAAGATTAAGGGTATGAAAAATAGCTTTAAACCACTGGCGCTATTAACAGTTGACTTCCTGCGATAAATCGTTACTTTTCCAACATTAACGTGATATGTTGTCTGGATAGTACAACACTTTCGTATTTCTCCGATAGTTTTTCAACTCTGGATAGTACACCACTTTCGTATTTCTGCGATAGTACAACACTTACGTTCTCTGGATAGTACGACACTTTCGTATTTCTGCGATAGTTTTCCAACATTAATGTGATATGTTGTCTGGATAGTGCAAAACTTTCGTATTTCTCCGATAGTTTTCCAACATTAATGTGATATGTTGTCTGGATAGTGCAACACTTTCGTATTTCTCCGATAGACGACGTTAAGACAACATTTTCATTGCTAACTGCAATCCAAACATGCTGAATGAATATTATTATGAAAGGTAAGCGCATTTTTCGGTCATTTAACTTAAATTGTTTGACCGTGTTTTTTTGACATTTTGAAGATAGAACAAAATAAGTTATTTTTTCGGTATTTTATGTTTTTTTTTACTACCGCAAAGAAACAAATGCGACACAAAACAAAAGAAAATACATATATGTTATAGTGTATGCGGAAAATGCAGTAAGCGATTCTGCATTTTAAATAGTGTACTCTCAACTATATTTCTACAGTGTATGTTTTTAATATTCTTTCCAGTGACAAGAATATTTACTTAATTGACACATGTGATAAGCTGGTTGACTTAAAATAGCATCTTTAGTTAATCGACCAGCAGGTCTACAGTATCTGGAGATAGAAATTAAGTATGATGGAAGAAGGGAAATTTAAAAAAAAATATTATTATTAAAATGCATATCTTGAACCCTTCCCTGTGATGTGTAACTAGTACACATTGCTTCTAAAAACTTTACTATCTCTATAAATATAATAAATACTGGGTTCAGATTTTAGGTATTCCTCCGTAATACATTTACGCATTGAATGAAAAAAAATAATATTAATAATAATTAACAGGTATCGGTCACATCAGAGATATTTTGTGAAAATCGGGAATAAATTCAACAATACAATCAAACGTGTGCCAGTGTGTGACGTAGGTATATTCGTTCTAAAAAACCGCTATGGGTGAGAAGCGACGCTATTCACGTCTAACTCTCACTCTACTTCGGTATATGGGAACGCAAGAAATGAATCTCAGTTCGCTCGCTTTAGTAGCTCGCGGGTTTTCGTTTGAGGTGGTTTTGTGAACGTCGGCCGATGTTTTTTTTCATGTTTTCAGCAATTAAATTTCAATTATTATCACTTTTGACTTCAAATTTAATTAATTTTAACGATTGGAGATTAATATTCTTATTTTTCCAATTTTAAATCGCTCATTTTTACATGTGTATTGAATACACAGCGCCGAAACGCCTAAATAAATTCACCAATACAAGTGTGCAGTGTGTGACGTAGGTATATTCATTCTAAAAAAACCGCTATGAGTGAGGAAGCGACGCTATTCACGTCTCATTCTTACTTTACTTCGGTATATGGAAACGCAAGAAATAGAATCTCAGTTCGCTCACTTCTCTCGCTTCAGTAGCTTTCGAGCATCCATTTGAGGTGATCTCTTCGCCCATTTTGTGAACGTCGGCCGATGTTTTTTTTTTCATGTTTTCAGCAATTAAATTTCAATTATTATCACTTTTGACTTCAAATTTAATTAATTTAATCGATTGGCGATTAATATTCTTATTTTTCCGATTTTAAATCGCTCATTTTTACATACATGTGTATTGAATGCACAGCGCCGAAACGCGCGGATTTTTTTAGCACAGAAAGGGAAAGGTTAAAATGTTCCTTTTTTATTATAGTATTCTTGTCATGTAAAAGAAAATAAATAAAAGTGGTTTAAAAATTCCGTGATGGTTAACGACACTCGTAGATGGCGATGATGACCAAATCAAGGTTTTGATCAAGAAATGTGTCTCTCAAACTATTTCGGACTACCGCCCCTTTTTAATTAAACAGAATCAAAAAATATATTTTAAATTTAAATATTAAAAGAAAATATCAACTTCAAATAGTTCTACTATAAATTAACTTTTCTGACATACTACTTTATCTGTAGGAAGTATCTGTTTGTATTATTTACCCCTTTTCACCAGCTTAGCACCCCCCTTCCGCCTGCTTGCCTATCAGCGTCCGCCATGAGGCTAAAACCACCCCTTAGGGGGCGGTAGCGCCCACTTTGAGAATCATTGATCTATAATAACTAGCAATCTACGACACAAGAGTTTGTTGAGATACTGAAAGTACCAAAAACCACAGTCCACGAGCATTTGGTGAAGTTTGGTTACATGAATCGTTAGGTTCCAAATTGATCTAAAACTATTAAATTATAATACTTTGCGGGCACCTATTACTCCAATAATCAAATTACGGATGAATGTTCAGTTTCGGTCCGACTGTGGGACACCTTACTCCTTAATCGAATAGGTAAACGGACACGGGATATATAATTTGATGTTTGAGTATTATTATCAAGCTGTATACACGATCATAAAAAGAATGCGAAATTACAATACTTTGCGGACAACCC